>JAHNEJ010002422.1:0-124751 GCA_022559845.1 Amorphophallus konjac | reverse complement strand
CGCAGCCACCATGGAGTCTTGCTCAAAATATTCTTCATTATTTTCCAAAGAAAAAATACAAGGCTTATATATGGGGAGGGGAGGTGCTAGGGTTGAAACCCTAGCCAAGAGGGAGGGGAGGGGGGTGCGCACATGGCATGGGGGGAAAGGGGGGTGCGCAACATGGCAAGGGGGAGAGAGGGGGTGCGCATCAAGGCAAGGGGGGAAAGGGGGGTCCGCACCACTCCTTGAATGTAGGAGTGGATTGGGGGAAGGGGGCGGCCAAAGGAGGGAGGGGGGGTGGTCGGATGGGGAAGGGAAAGGGGGGCGCACCCCTCTTCCTATAATCTAGGAGAGGGGGGGCGGCTGCCACCTTCCAAGAGGAGGGAAAGAGGTGGGGGCACCCAAAACCCTAACCCTAGGTGGGCTAAGCATGGGAGTGGGCGGCCAGCCCAAATGGGCCAGTGATTGAACCAAAGAAGTGGCCCAATAGCCCTATCCCTCACCTAATAAGCACAAAAATGACCCAACTAAAGCCTAGTTGGCTCCAATTGGCCTACAAAGGTCCACAAGTAATAAAATTGTCCACGCAGGGACTAATCAAAGGCCCAGCATGGCCTAAAGCATAAAATAAATGAAGATAACTCTGCTAATCCGCCAAGTGATCGCCGAGCCAAAGGGATGCAGGTGAGATCCGTGTACTCCGTCGTGAACGGTGGCGCGTGTCCTCACCAATTCTCCCCGGGTGGGAAGAACTCGACCCTGTCGAGTACGGGTCCTGGTCGCTCCAGTAGCGCTCCAGCAGGTTCGGGTCGATCCTCTCCAGCTCTCCACGTGTGATCCAGGCGTCGTCTGTCGCAGGGCGCCCTCTCCAACGCACTAGGAAGCGTTGGTAGGCTCCGCTCCTGGTCGTGATCACCTGCTCATCCAGTATACAATCTATATGCTCGCGTTTCCGTAATGGGGCTGGAGGAGGTGGACGCTCAGAAGGTGTAATACTCTCAACAGGAGGGGAGGGCCCAAAAAGCTCACTGGGAATCACCGCGGGATCCCGATATGCCACCAGATCTGAGACATTGAACATCGAACAGATCCCATAGTTGTCTGGCAGCTCAATCTCATACGCATTCGACCCAATTCGCTTCAAGACTCGAAAGGGTCCAGCATCGCGGGCCTGGAGTTTCTTCACGGCCCCCAAAGGAAACCGTTCAGGTCTGACCCTGATCATGACGTACTCTCCCTTACGGAACTCACGGGTGGGCCGATGCGTATCAGCTAAATCCTCATAACGTGCGTTGCTGGCCTCAAGATGGTGATGATGATGTAGACTCCGAACTAGCTGTGTGGACTCATACCTATATGAATGCAGGGGTGGTCCTGGACATCCAAATATGGATCTAATAGGCCTATGACATCTACCAGACTTGACAACTTGGGGAGGACCTAGACAACCAAAGTATGACCTATCATGCACATGTGTCCTACTAAATGTGGTAGACTCAGGAGGACGAACAACCCAAAACTCACTCATGAAATCACCCCTATATGGTGAGGAGCGTGGTGAAACATGAAGGAGAGACATGTGTCCCTGGCCTCCTAAACTCTGGCGTCTGGATGTATGCAAGGTGAGGTGTTGACTAGCAGGTCTGGATGGGGTATGATAATGGACCTTCTCGACAATGTGGGGAGAATAATATGAGTCGAGAGGCTCACTAGGGAGGGGATCGAATGGGTCAAAGAAATGATGACCCCTCCCGACAGGTCCCTTCACTATACTTGCCCATGTGCGACATTCGCCCAGGTGCAGATGATCACCTTCAGGCGCTCTAATGTATGGGGCAAGAGGCTCATGAGGAAGGCAAGGAAGGCAAGGTTCGTCCCTCGGGACCGTGATACCATAAGAGGGGACAAAATCAACCTCCACGGGTATGGGAAAGAATAAAAGGACCTCGGAGGTGATATGTCCTATGGTGTAGACTGAGGTAATAGACCCCAAAGCAGGGAGTGTAAAGTGATGACTATAGGGTTGGTCAGACCCTAAGGTCAACATATAAGTCAACTCCCATTGACAATCTAAACTCCTAAGGAAGCCCTTCACATTTTCAAGAAAGCAGAAGGACCGAAAAGTGGTATGAAAGGAGTCAAGGGGTATAATTGGGAGGGCTGGTCCCATGGGTGTATAGCAAGGAATGGAGACATCTAGAAGTGGACCCTCCCTTAGCCAGCTAGCTAAAGACTCTCCAATGATCAGCTCACCCTCGGAGTGTAAGAATGGCTCTATATGAGGGTCTAAGGGTGAAGCATCTCTCTCAGGAATGGAAACGGAGTCTTCTATGATGTGGATGGGATCACTCCCTAACTCCTCAACCTCAGCTAAGTACTCCTCAGCCAACTCCTGTTCAGCAACGTAAGTCACTGGAACAAACCCGGGTGGGGCATCCGCCGAACGTGTGTCCTCCAAGATAGGGGAACGTGAAGGACACTGGTTAGAGAACCGGACATTCCCACTACAGGGGGCCATAGGGGCGGGCTCTGGGGGTGGTGGCAGGCGTGAGCCTGGAGGCAGAGCGGACTGTGGGCTAGGGGAAATCGGTGATCCCATAGGAGTACTGGTGCGGACACCCGAGCAGTTGATCGGCACGACACACCGAGCCACCGATACCGCACACGGAGCACGACACGAGCCACCTCAGCGTCCATCTGGCTCGGAGACAGCCTGGAGACTCCGCCTTGAGCCTCCCCATTTATTATATTTAGCTAGACTTTATATGTGTGTAATTTGTATTTATTTCGTTGCATTCGGTTTGCCATTTTGAGTGTAATAGAGACTTACGAGCATTTCGGACCCCGTGGGCCCCACGGCCCCCCCGGGCCCCACCACATTGGGCCACCTCAGCCTAGGGTCCCACGTGGGGTCAGTCAACATGCCACATGGGGCATCTAGAAGTTTGAATGGTCAATTGTCCACATGGGGGACAAGGGACCAAAATAGTCAACATTTCCAACCAACACCCACCTACCATGTCAAGCTTGTTCCCCCCTAGTCAATAGGCTGTCCCCCCCTTATTTTTTTAATTATATTTTTGTGGAATGGTCACAAGCCATCCCAACCCTCCATCTCACACCCCTAGATCCAACGGTGGAGGATGGATTAGATGGGTGACCTATATATGCTTGTATTTTCCCATTTTGATGAATTAATGCCATTTGAAAGTTGAAAAAAATCCCTTGAGCAGGCCTAGGCCGCCCCCTTCTCCTCTCCCCCTCCCTCTTGAAGCTGTGAAGGCTTCCCTCTGGTGGTGAGACTCCACCCTATCAGTTCCGGTCGCCGCCGCCGCCGCCACGAGCCGCCATCGCCACCGCCGGAGTTCTGTCCGCGCAGTACCACAGCCACTTCCACGAAATTCCAGTCTCAGCCACAGCCTCAGCTCGAGCTGGAACTTTACTGGATCTCCCAGAGGTGTCCAGCACATCCTCAGAATTTTGGTTGGTCATAAAGATCTCATTTGGTATTTTTTTATTTTTGTCCCATCACAGTTTCCAGATCTGTCTACTGTCTGTTTCCATTTCCACCCGCCCAGATTTTTAAGTCTTAGGTCCTTTTTTTGATTTTCTTTGGTTCGCCCAATTTAACTGGGTGTTCCTTGCATCCATCCCTTCATCCACCATTTTTTTTAATTTTTGGTTCATCCATTTCATATTTTCTAAAATTCGTTCTCAGTCCTAGCTACAGTTCTGTTCCCCAGTTCCCAGATCCGACCACCAGACACTCCAAAAATCCTATCAAATCACCACCACCTCCAAATACAATTATAAAAACTGCCCCAGCTTCGTGGTTTGATTATCTACAATGTTGAAGAAGAGCTAAAAGTCTGATTCCTACGGCAAGTAGGCGGTCAATGGTGGTTCTCAGACAAGTACCCTGTAAATCTGATGTCTCGGTTACTGTACAACAGGGATTTGTAAATTCATTAAAGTCTAGATCCGGCTAGATCCATCAGATCTCTCTGAGTCTAGATTGAAGCATTTGAAGAGAGCTTTCCAACGATAGCTCATGCGTCCCGATCCGACGTCGGGATCGACCGCAGCGGCTGTTTTCGCCGGAGCGCGCGCAGGGAAAACAGAACTGAAATCCGTGGGCAGCCATTCCACAACTTGAAGATCGGACCCGACCGGCCACCAATCGGTGTCTCCGGCCGACCGCCGTCCGTGGAGGCGCGCCACCAGGGGTCTCCATCATAGTGGGACCCACCTCCGCAGATCCGGAGGACAGCGCCATCCGTGGGCCCCACGGGCCCGCAGAACCCGCCGTTCGGGAAGCACGAAAACGCGGAGTTCGGCGCGTCGAGTCGACATCAAGATGCTGCCTGTCAACCTGATTTGCGTGATCCCCGGGGCCCACATGTGACCTTTTACCTCCCTGCGTGGAGTGGGTCGAATCCTTTTGTACCGCTGTGAATTATGTTAACCGGGGGTCCGTAAGTCAGCCGGGGTGTCTTCGCCACGCCGGGTGCGTGGAGGTAATGGTCCGAACCTCTTGGCGTTCATTTGCTTAGCTAGTATACGGTCTTTTGCCGCTGCCGAGAGTGTAGGTACTAGCCCGTGTGTCCATGTCACCGCTGTGAGAGTGAGAGTGACCCGTCCCGTGACTCGATCCGAGTCCGGAAGTGAGTCTGACTACCTTGAACTCTGCCGGTTCCTTAACCGCGCACGATCCACGCTTTCCCTCGCATGGGACGCCGAGTGAGTTTGCACTTCTGTTAGCGACGTGTAGCCTATGGGAGCTCTCCGTGTCGGGCCTAATGTCTCTCCTATCATGTGTTGCTGGTCGTGTCCACGTCTAGAGTCCGAGGTCCATACCACGTAGAGTCGGTCCCCGTGTCCGTCCCGCATCAGTTTGGTATCAGAGCGAGTTGAGTCTAGGGTAGTCATTGCATAAGTCTTGCATGCATCATGGTCTAAGTCAAGTCTAGGATCATCATTTTCAAAAAAACAAAAAAAGAGTGTTTTAAAATTGCATTTCATCCCGATAATTCGGTATCTTAAAAGGTGTTGTCCGAACGTTAGGCTACGCCTATCGGGAAGACCGCACACTTGCGCGAGTGATCTTCGGATCGATTAACTCCGCCATGTACCGGATATTGGTTTAGGTCTAGGAGCATTAGTCGGTGTTTGCATTAGTTAGTGCATTCCAACCTTGCATAGCCGGTCTAGTGTAGTGTCCAAGTGTCGGCATGTCCAACATATAGTCCCCCCCCAATTTCCCATGGATTCCCAATCACCCGGGCAATATGGCCGTTGGTCCACCCATGGGCTTGGCAACCATCCCCTCCACTTCCGTAGGCCCGAAGCCTCGGACTTTTATGGCTCCAATGACCCAGGCGACTACCTCAAGTGGGAAGCCGCCATGGACACATACTTTGATTGTTATACTATGTCCGATGCCATGCAAGTTAGTTTTGCCCGAGAGAGGCTTGTCCACAAAGCCGCCTGGAAATGGGAGAGCATTGAGCGCATGAGAGAGGTTAGGAGGCAAAGGCCCATCGAGTTGTGGCATGAGATGAAGGATGAACTTAGGAAGGTCTACCTACCCGACCCGGTCACCTCTAATCGACCCCACCCAATCACATCCACCCAAGTGGGCCATAATCGGAGGCAACGCGCCGCGCATGTAGAGGAGCCTAGGTCCACGACTAGGCCGACTTCATATGGGGGAGTCCATCACATCGCTCCTACTCCAAACCCCACCATTGCCGAACTCTTCCAAATCATTTTGGATAAGGTGGATAGGAAGTGTGATTATATTGAGTCCCTGCTTCCCCCTTGCCTACCTCCTAGCCGAGATAGAACCAAGCATGACCCTAAGGAGGTAGCAACCGGTAGTCCCAATCCAGTGTCATCTAGAGTGCCATCCCGAGGTCCTCTCCCCATCTTGGTGGATCCTCTTCCCCCACCCACGAGAGCCACATTGCCTACACCCCCTGTCCGTCAGGAGGATAAGGGTAGGGACCCACTTATCAAGGAGCGTAGAGGATCACGACAACAGTGTTATCGCTGCCAGGGGTTTGGCCACTTTGCCGGACAGTGTCCCACTCGGACATCTCTAGCCCTAGGGGATAAAGGGGTTGGAGAAACCTCACCTCCCGATCTTATTTCGGAGCCCTCTCATTTGGAGCCGCCAAAGCCCGAGCCACCCGTGTTTCTAACGGGTACACTTTTCATAGCCGAACCACTTCTTAGATGGCTCAAGAACGGCTTGGCCCCATCTCTCCTCCCATCCATGGACCCTACCCTACCATTAGTGCCGGTCAACTCATTCCATACCACCTTCCGGTCTAGTCACCATGTGGATACATTAGATGATCTTCTTAAAGGATTAGACCGGCAGTTGACATTTACGCACTTGTTGGCCCCACGCTTCTACCGACCTACAGGTCGTAGCTTCACACATCCATCCCTAGGGTCCATCACCTCCGTGTACACTGTGGGTCATGTTACCACGGAGGTTCTTCTACTCCTCCCTTTGCCGGCCGAGTCCAACTTCATTCCCCTTTGCCCAATGGAGGAATCTTACTTTCTACCTATGACTGTCGTCCCATCTCTCGCAATGAATGAAGGTGGTCATTTACACCTCCAAGATTTCCAAATGTGGGACAGTGATTTGTGGAAGCCTAGTCCGAGGGGTCATACCTTCTTTGATCCCTTCGACCCATTCTCTTATGGACTCCGTGACCCACCATATTTACATCACCTTTTCGAGAGAGTCCACCATCATACCCCTACCGTCTCATCTCCCTTCACGGATGAAGGTGACCATCAACACCTTCTAGAATTTCACACATGGGACCTTGAAATGAGGGAATCCATATCGAGGGGTCACACATTCTTTGATCCCGTCGATCCCTTTCTTCATGGGCCCTTTGGCCCACAACCTCCATTCCACCTCTTTAAGGAAGTCCACTATCACACCCCTCCTACTCGGGCCTGGCAACCTTTACATGGCAATAGGTCCGAACCGTCATTTGGGGGTAATGAGGACTTTGGTTTCCCCGGGCCACCTCAACCACCCAAACCTCCCGGACTTCCCACATCCAAACCCCATGTCCATGGTTGGTGCATCGTAGGATGTCTAGGAGTCCACCATGACATTAACCTCCGGTTATGTCAAATGCATGCATGGCACACATTCGGATGTCCTGGACCACCTTGCATATGATTGGATTTTACTAACTGTAGGGTTGTTTAGGGTCGTGTGTGCATCCGTGTGTTTCTTTTCTTTTGGTAAGCATGTTAGGTCGTGTGTGCATCCTGTGTTTCTTTCTTTTGCTAAACATGTTAGGAGTCTGCATGACGATGTCCGTCGTCACAGTTGAGGCCAGCAATGCACGGTACAAGGAGTTAGCCGATGTCCATCGACACTACCGAGAGTTCCAAGAGGGTGAATATGTCATGATCAGGGTAAGACCTGAACGGTTTCCCTCTGGAACCGTTAAGAAGTTGCAAGCTCGCGGATCCGGTCCCTTTAGAGTGTTGAAACGCGTTGGATCCAATGCGTATGTTGTGGACCTGCCCGAGGAATATGGTATAAGCTCTACCTTCAATGTATCGGATCTTGTTGCATATAGGGACCCAGCGGTGATCCCTAGTGAGCCTTTTGAGCCATCTCCTCCCCTTGAGAGTGATCCCACACCTGAGTGTCCACTTCCACCTCCAGCCCCTTTTTCACGGCAGCGTGAGCACATAGATCGTATACTGGACGAGCAAGTGACAGTTACCAGGAGTGGATCTTACCCGCGCTACCTAGTGCGATGGAGAGGACGGCCCGCTACTGAGGACACATGGATCACACATGGCGAGTTGCAGCGGATTGATCTGGACCTTTTGGAGCGATACAGGAGCGATGCAGACCCTTACTCGACAGGGTCGAGTTTCTCCCACCCGGGGAGAATTGGTGCGGACACCCGAGCAGTTGATCGGCACGACACACCGAGCCACCGATACCGCACACGGAGCACGACACGAGCCACCTCAGCGTCCATCTGGCTCGGAGACAGCCTGGAGACTCCGCCTTGAGCCTCCCCATTTATTATATTTAGCTAGACTTTATATGTGTGTAATTTGTATTTATTTCGTTGCATTCGGTTTGCCATTTTGAGTGTAATAGAGACTTACGAGCATTTCGGACCCCGTGGGCCCCACGGCCCCCCCGGGCCCCACCACATTGTTCCACCTCAGCCTAGGGTCCCACGTGGGGTCAGTCAACATGCCACATGGGGCATCTAGAAGTTTGAATGGTCAATTGTCCACATGGGGGACAAGGGACCAAAATAGTCAACATTTCCAACCAACACCCACCTACCATGTCAAGCTTGTTCCCCCCTAGTCAATAGGCTGTCCCCCCCTTATTTTTTTAATTATATTTTTGTGGAATGGTCACAAGCCATCCCAACCCTCCATCTCACACCCCTAGATCCAACGGTGGAGGATGGATTAGATGGGTGACCTATATATGCTTGTATTTTCCCATTTTGATGAATTAATGCCATTTGAAAGTTGAAAAAAATCCCTTGAGCAGGCCTAGGCCGCCCCCTTCTCCTCTCCCCCTCCCTCTTGAAGCTGTGAAGGCTTCCCTCTGGTGGTGAGACTCCACCCTATCAGTTCCGGTCGCCGCCGCCGCCGCCACGAGCCGCCATCGCCACCGCCGGAGTTCTGTCCGCGCAGTACCACAGCCACTTCCACGAAATTCCAGTCTCAGCCACAGCCTCAGATCGAGCTGGAACTTTTACTGGATTTCCCAGAGGTGTCCAGCACGTCCTCAGAATTTTGGTTGGTCATAAAGATCTCATTTGGTATTTTTTTATTTTTGTCCCATCACAGTTTCCAGATCTGTCTACTGTCTGTTTCCATTTCCACCCGCCCAGAGTTTTAAGTCTTAGGTCCTTTTTTTGATTTTCTTTGGTTCGCCCAATTTAACTGGGTGTTCCTTGCATCCATCCCTTCATCCAACATTTTTTTCAATTTTTGGTTCATCCATTTCATATTTTCTAAAATTCGTTCTCAGTCCTAGCTACAGTTCTGTTCCCCAGTTCCCAGATCCGACCACCAGACACTCCAAAAATCCTATCAAATCACCACCACCTCCAAATCCAATTCTAAAAATTTCCCCAGCTTCGTGGTTTGATTATCTACAATGTTGAAGAAGAGCTCGAAGTCTGATTCCTTCGGCAAGTAGGCGGTCAATGGTGGTTCTCAGACAAGTACCCTGTAAATCTGATGTCTCAGTTACTGTACAACAGGGATTTGTAAATTCATTAAAGTCTAGATCCGGCTAGATCCATCAGATCTCTCTGAGTCTAGATTGAAGCATTTGAAGAGAGCTTTCCAACGATAGCTCATGCGTCCCGATCCGACGTCGGGATCGACCGCAGCGGCTGTTTTCGCCGGAGCGCGCGCAGGGAAAACAGAACTGAAATCCGTGGGCAGCCATTCCACAACTTGAAGATCGGACCCGACCGGCCACCAATCGGTGTCTCCGGCCGACCGCCGTCCGTGGAGGCGCGTCACCAGGGGTCTCCATCATAGTGGGACCCACCTCCGCAGATCCGGAGGACAGCGCCATCCGTGGGCCCCACGGGCCCGCAGAACCCGCCGTTCGGGAAGCACGAAAACGCGGAGTTCGGCGCGTCGAGTCGACATCAAGATGCTGCCTGTCAACCTGATTTGCGTGATCCCCGGGGCCCACATGTGACCTTTTACCTCCCTGCGTGGAGTGGGTCGAATCCTTTTGTACCGCTGTGAATTATGTTAACCGGGGGTCCGTAAGTCAGCCGGGGTGTCTTCGCCACGCCGGGTGCGTGGAGGTAATGGTCCGAACCTCTTGGCGTTCATTTGCTTAGCTAGTATACGGTCTTTTGCCGCTGCCGAGAGTGTAGGTACTAGCCCGTGTGTCCATGTCACCGCTGTGAGAGTGAGAGTGACCCGTCCCGTGACTCGATCCGAGTCCGGAAGTGAGTCTGACTACCTTGAACTCTGCCGGTTCCTTAACCGCGCACGATCCACGCTTTCCCTCGCATGGGACGCCGAGTGAGTTTGCACTTCTGTTAGCGACGTGTAGCCTATGGGAGCTCTCCGTGTCGGGCCTAATGTCTCTCCTATCATGTGTTGCTGGTCGTGTCCACGTCTAGAGTCCGAGGTCCATACCACGTAGAGTCGGTCCCCGTGTCCGTCCCGCATCAAGTACCCATCCTTTCTAGTTTCTCCCTAAAGAGTTGCAGGAGTTCTGCGAGGGGGAGATCTCTCAAGTTAGGGGCATTCGGGGAGACTTGCTGGTAATCATGAGATTTAGTCTCGGGCCTAGACTCACACACAGGTGGCACCTTGCTCCTCCAACTATGATGTGCTCGGTTGGGGGTAAGAGGTGATGGGCGTTGCAGAGGTTGAGCCCTTATAGTGGCCTTAGACTGGCCGAGAGAGAAAGGAGGAGTGGTAGTGCTCCTCGAGCTATGGGTCTCCGAGTAGGAGGGGAAGCGTTTGGGAGCATAGATCTTCCTAAGTTCTACCTTCATCTCCTCCCATGAGTGTATGGGCTCTTGCCTCCAACCTACCCTAAGACCTACTATGTGATCCCACACTTCCTTGGCTTGAGGTGAAAGTTGCCCCTTGGCAATGTTGACTCTCTCGGAACCATATATCCAATTCTTCTCAAAGTATTTTCCCATGGTAGCCTCCCACCTTAGATAGGCTCTAGGGCTCGATCCATCAAAGCGAAGGTCCCCATCTACAATGATGTCCAGGAATAGAGGGTCGGTCGGACCCTTGTGGAGGATGTAAGGAGTAGCCATGATGAAGCACCTGAGGACTCTAAATACACATGCACGCCCTAGGACTATGGAAGGGACATGTAGGACAACTAAGGGATGGGACTAGACATGACTCAAAATGGAGAAGGAAACTGGGGAAGAATACGGACTCAAATGCATCTAAAACAAACCTAATGACTCACATGCAACTTAGACAAGTCTAATGCCTCATTTGCACCCTAGACAACCTAAAGACTCAAATGACCTAAGACCCCAATTTGTTAGAACAAACTGGTTCCCTAAGCTCTGATACCACTTTGATGCGGGACGGGACCGAAACTGGCTAGGACCTACGAATGCAATGAAGTGCGGCCAGCACTCACACGCCAAAGGCAAGCCGGGCGGCTGACCTCCGTAGCGTTCCTCCGGGTGGAGGCGTCTCTCAACAAGAAATCCAAGCCCACAGCCGTCCCTATGAGGGAAGCGTAGGGATCTCAGCGGCTAAGGAACCGCCGTGCGCCTATGGGAATCTAGTCCGAGCTCGGCGCTCGACTAGGACCACGGAATGGGGCTCTCAACTCACAGTCACGCGGTGAATAACAAGCTAGCTAGGAACCTACACACACTCACGCGGCATGCTAGAAAGCATACTAGTAAAGCAAATGCCAACAAAGGGAGCGTCGCGCGTACCTCCACGCCTAGGCGTGGGGAAGAAACCCCGGCCGAGATCAACAACCCCGATACACACGATGAACATTAGTACAATGCCAACCAAAATGCCCACTCCTCGCAGGGAGATAATAGGCTAGAATAATAGAGTCGGGGCTGCCGATGCACGGGCTGACGGGCGGCACTCGGTGAGGGGTTGGCCGCGAAGAGGTTCCCGAACGGTAATCTGCCGGTTCGCAGCAACGCGCGACTCGGCGGTGAAAGCTCCCACGACCTGATCCGGCGTCCGAATGAGGCGCCCTCAGCGATGGCGCGTAGCTGGGTCACGGGAGGAAGCCTCGGCCAAAGGGGGCGCTCAGATTCGCACCGAGGTGGCCGTGAGGTCATCTGCAAGTCGTGACTGGTTTCCTGCACACAGAACAGCGCGCTCGAGCGAGAAAGTTAATAACTTAAGGCTCCGGCATGCGAACGTGATTCCGCCTGTGGGAGGACGACAGGGACTCGTAGCAGAAACTTCTGATCAAAGGGCTTGACCAGATTGCATCGAGGTAAGCCGTGGTGGCTTCTGCAACATGTCGCTGGTACTGGGGTCGGACTGCATAGGATCAGTCTGCGCGGCCCCACGAGAATGAACGCCACGCACAGCACGATCGTCGAAATGCGGCGAGACTTGCGGCGTTGGAAGGAGGACGAAAATTTGTTCGAACCATTAGAAGATGAGCCTCATCAAGTCACCAGGCTGGGCGCAATCGCAACAGTGGTAAGCTTCTGTCCTCTGGGCGAGCAGTTGGATAGAGGTACGATGGCCATGGTAAAATTTTCTGAAACGAGGTCGGAATCTGACGAAATCACCTGGGTTGGTTCCGGGACACCGAGGTCTATAACTTTGAAGAAGAATACTTGGGCAGAAAACGGATGGAGAAATCGTGACAGGAACAGCACCCAACTGCACCCTCTGGACGGGTTGATTCGAATGGAGTCTGCGCAGTCGTGGGAGAACGGGTGCCACGAACAGTGCCGAAGTCAAAACGAGACGAGACCACCTCTGGATCGAAGAGGACTCAGAGAGGAACAAACTCACAGAAGAACTCTCGGCCTGATTCGCACTGTGGACATCGGGGTCGACTCTGCAATTAGGGCTTCAATTCTGCCTCGGATCTGCAGGGGTGCAGATTGCTTGTTCTTCACACTTGATGATGGAGATGGCGACGAAGGATGGCGATGGAGACGTGGATGAACGCGGAGGATAGATGCTTGGCGTCGCACCAAGGGGAAGGGGAGTCACACCCGGATTGATCCCGTCGCAGGAACAAGGAGGATGGATGCCTTGGCGTCGCACCAAGGGGATGGGGAGTCGCACCCCGGGGTTGATCCCGTCGCAGGATCAAAGAGGGAGAGAGATGGGGGGCGCAGCCACCATGGAGTCTTGCTCAAAATATTCTTCATTATTTTCCAAAGAAAAAATACAAGGCTTATATATGGGGAGGGGAGGTGCTAGGGTTGAAACCCTAGCCAAGAGGGAGGGGAGGGGGGTGCGCACATGGCATGGGGGGAAAGGGGGGTGCGCAACATGGCAAGGGGGAGAGAGGGGGTGCGCATCAAGGCAAGGGGGGAAAGGGGGGTGCGCACCACTCCTTGAATGTAGGAGTGGATTGGGGGAAGGGGGCGGCCAAAGGAGGGAGGGGGGGTGGTCGGATGGGGAAGGGAAAGGGGGGCGCACCCCTCTTCCTATAATCTAGGAGAGGGGGGGCGGCTGCCACCTTCCAAGAGGAGGGAAAGAGGTGGGGGCGCCCAAAACCCTAACCCTAGGTGGGCTAAGCATGGGAGTGGGCGGCCAGCCCAAATGGGCCAGTGATTGAACCAAAGAAGTGGCCCAATAGCCCTATCCCTCACCTAATAAGCACAAAAATGACCCAACTAAAGCCTAGTTGGCTCCAATTGGCCTACAAAGGTCCACAAGTAATAAAATTGTCCACGCAGGGACTAATCAAAGGCCCAGCATGGCCTAAAGCATAAAATAAATGAAGATAACTCTGCTAATCCACCAAGTGATCGCCGAGCCAAAGGGATGCAGGTGAGATCCGTGTACTCCGTCGTGAAGTGTGGCGCGTGTCCTCACCACGAGGGAGTCTCCTTCCCTCCCTTTCCAGAGTATTCTCGGATCACGTGCCAAGTATCATCCTCGATTCACGTGCCCAATCATTGACCTGTATCACCTGCAGGCTGAGGCAAATAACTGTGATTAGTTAGTTCAGTCAGATACGAATGTATAGAAATTAGGATATCAGATTAAGTAAGTGTATACACTGAGGGAGTGTATAGACTTGTAAGACTTCAAGCAACTCAGTGTATAGACTAGCTGAAGAATGCATTAGCACAAAGGATGAAATGTGTTGATTTCTGTGAAGTGTATGAGGCCCTCGAGTGCATAGACTCAAGAATGCCAAATAGGCAAGTGTGTCACAGTGTGAGAGTGTATAGAGTTGAGGTTCTTCAGCGAGCTCAATGTATGGACTTGTAGTGTTCATGCGATCTCAATGTGTAGACTTGAAGCACAACAGTATGCACTATATGGACTTCAATGAAGACGATGATGTCTAGACTTCGAAGAGAACGATGCTTGAAGGCATCGAATGTGTAGACATTGAAACAGCAGTTGAGCAAGTGTTTCAAATGAGAGAGTGTATAGACTTGCAGTTAACAATCGAGTGTATAGGGTTGAAAGCCTAACAATAGAGTGTATAGACTTGTAGGTTAACTGAGTGTACAGACTTCAAATGTTAGCCAACGAGTGTACACACTTCGTTTTGAAGAGGATGCACAATAGAATGAAAGAATGAAAGTTGTGCGATGTACAGACTTGCTCTGCCTAAAGCAATGTATAGACTTCAGCCCAAAGCCAATGTATGGGCTTGGCGTTTTGAAGCATGCAGGCTGTATAGGCTTGAACACGTGCAAGCAGTGTATAGACTTCCTATAGGAAGAGCTATGCGATGTATAGACTTAACCAGACTTTACTCGATGTACAGACTTCAAAGTGCAACGTAGGTAAAAGGCTGCCAATGTACATACTTTGGTAAAGGCATGAGACGTTCTTAAGACGATGAAATCTGTATAGACTTTACAGTGAATGGATGCTCAGTGAGACGCAAGATGAGACGATGCAGTGTACAGACTTTGATGCCCAACATCGATGTATAGACTAGCAAGTGAGACGCTTAGAGAGACGGTGAGCAGTGTATACACTTAGCCTTTGAGGAACGATGTATAGACTCTGAATCGTGAAAGTAGATTGTATAGACTTGGAGTGTTCGAAGGACCATTGTACAGAGTTGGAATGTTTGAGCCAATGTATAGACTTCTACAGGGCTGCTAGTGTATGGACTTGTACAGTGCAGCGACTGTACAGACTTTGAGGCCGAAGACAGTGTGTAGACTTGAGAAGCTCGAGGCCACTGTATAGACATGGGGTTCAGCTGAGAATGTATGGACTTTGACGGAGTGAGACAATGTTCAGACTTTGAAGTTACACTGTGAATGTGTAGACTTGAATGAGCATGGAGTGTATAGACTTGAAAGTCTGAAGGCGATGTACAGACTTGGAGAGTTGAAGCCGATGTACAGACTTGCAGATGTGAAGCCAATGTACAGACTCTATGATATGAAGCCAATGTACAGACTTACTCAATCAAGCCGATGTATAGACTTTGAATGAATTCAACGGAAGAATGTATAGACATGGCCCCTTTCCGGATGTACAGACTTTCAGATAAATATGCTACAGTCCTGTTGTATGGACTTGAATAGAAAGGCCAATGAATGGACAGACTAAGATGATTAATGTACTGAGGCGTCGACTCATCAGCAAGGAGGGGTCGACGTACCACTATCCAAACTCTGCAGATAGAGTGTAGACAGAATCAAGTAGAGCATATTGTCTGACAACCATATAAACTGCACTCATTTACATGGTGAAACATGAATTAATCTAGAGATAGAATATTGATTTATATTGTGAGACATCATCAAAACCGTAGGGATGCAACATGAAATGCATAAATCTGTCAATATTTGACTAATGCATATATGATACAAGGTCTGTGCGCCTTGTGCATTTAGCATACAAGGTCTGTGAATGTTTTGCTGTATACCTGATTTGCATCGGTGGACATGAGGACCTGGTGCATATGAGGTCCATGCATATTTTGGTGAAGTCAGTGCAGGTTCATCTGAGGAGTTTGTGCATTCATGTCTGTGCACAATGGCTCGGTGCTAATTGCACTTTTACAGACCCAAGGTCGGTGCATGCATGTCTAATAAGTGCACATAAGTCTTCATGGTCGGTGCATATTTGCCTTACTCATATTATAAGGTCTGTGCATGTTTATCTTCAATGCATGTGAAGTCTATGCATATATGTCTTCTCGGTCGGTGCACATTTGTCACACGCATGTTATAATGTTTGTGCACATTTCTGTCTTCGAAAAGCCAGGTCAGTGCATGCTCTCATGTGTATACATAAGGTCAGTGTAGTTTTGCCTCGAGCATGTAGAAGTCAGTGCATACTCTGCATTGGGTAGAACACGTCGGTGCATACTCTGCCCTACATAGGTCCGTGCATGCTTCATCTTAAAGGTATAACAGTCGGTGCAACTTTTGCATCGGGGTTGTATAGGTCGGTGCAATTTATGTTGCTGCACGCATGCAAGGGTCAGTGCATGTTTGTGTCTCATGCATACAAATGTAAGTGCACTTTCTGCATCCTTCATATTAAGGTATGTGCAAGTTTTATCTTCACATGAAAAGGTATGTGCACATATTTGCTTTATGCATACAAGGGTCTGTGCACATTTGTTTAATCCATGAAAATGGTCCAAGTATTCACGTCTACATATGTATCTAGTCG
Source organism: Amorphophallus konjac (assembly GCA_022559845.1). Classification (NCBI taxonomy): domain Eukaryota; kingdom Viridiplantae; phylum Streptophyta; class Magnoliopsida; order Alismatales; family Araceae; genus Amorphophallus; species Amorphophallus konjac. The sequence goes on along the minus strand of JAHNEJ010002422.1, from coordinate 108,398 downwards.
GTGCATATTTTTCTCATTTATGTAATGAGTCCGTGCATGTGAATGTTTATATAAACTCCAACTTACCAAGTGTTTGACAAAAATGTCTCTATTTTTGATTGATATGATAAATGAAAATTTCCAAGTCTCTGAGATAAATTGAACGTCAAGTAAGATCTGACACGTGGGCTTCGATAAGCACGCTTTTGGTAAAATCTCTGGGTGGGAAATGTGATTTCCACGCGTCTCTCTTTCGCGAGATATGTATAGAAGAACTGTTCATGACTTCTGATGATGATGGAATTTTGAAGAGAAGATTTGAGAGAGAGAAAAAGAGAAGAAGATATCTGAGAGAAGCAAGAGTGCAAGTCTGAGAGTGAGAGCTGATAGCAAGAGAGTGAGGAAGAGGAATCTTGATAGAAGAAATCGTGAATCAATCGAAGCAAGTCTTGAAGATATGTTCTCTACTGTGTCCTCTGGATTAGATCCAAGGCATAGCGCTCCTGCATGAGCATTTCTGTTTGTCTTTATTGTCAGTCTTCCGATGCTGAACATTTTGATTTTCTATTTTCATCTTTCATATTTCTTCTAAGCTGTGTATCAGTGGTTGCAGAAGCTGTAAGGCCCAGCGTCGGAGGTGGTTTCCTCTGGATAGCTAAGCTGTAATGCTCAGTGGTTTGTAGGCAAGCTGTGAGGCCCAACGGTTTCAAGCTATGAGTCAGTAGTAATCCACACTATAGATTGAGTGTGGGGTGGATGTAGGTATGGAGGACCGAACCACCTAAAAGGTTCTTGTGTACTGTGGGTTGTTTTCTAATGTGTCAACCGTTAGATGAATGATAGGCGCGTTTCTACCTCAGTTCCTGGTTGGTTTTAATTCCGCATTAGTCTAGAGTTTTAAAGCTAAGTTTTTAATTTGACCAAGTTTAGAGGGAGATTCATTCACCTCCCCCTCTGAATCTTGGTTTGCACCACTACATCGGGTTAACAGGAGCTAGAAAAAGGAAGAAAAATAGAGGAAAATAAGAAGAAGGAATGTCATATGAAGGAACTTAAGGAAATTAAAAATTTTGGAATTAATTTGAACTTACCTCTCTTGAAGAGCTTGTGCTCAGGTGCTTGGGGATTGAAGTCAGCCGCTGCAGCTCCCCATGCTCCTTTCTAGCCAGCTTCGGTCCGTTATAGACCACCTCTCCCATGGTGTTAGCTTCAAAGCTCCTCTTCATGATGATTTTGGGGAATTTTAGGGAGTGTTCAAGGTTTAAAACTGGATATTTCTGTGAACTGCGAATGCTGGGTGTATTCCTAGTTATAGAGCTTCAATTCTAGTCGTAACGCATTAGGATTGAGGCTAGTTAGCTTCAGAATAAGTTAGGATAAGTCCTGACATGGATTAGGTGTTTCTAGCCCCGAGTTCAGACTCTCACGAAGAGTCCCGCTAGGATTTAATTGTCTTATCTTTCTTGCAGTCTATCGAGCGACCGTTAAGATCCCTCAAACGATCGACAGACGAACGTTTCTTCCCTTTCTTCACCGCCTTCACTCTCGCTCACCTAACAGTCTTGCCTCGACCATTTTCCTCCTCCTAGTGGTCTTCCAGAAGACCGTTTTCCCCTGTTTTTATTAATCTTTCTTCACTTAAATCCTCAGCTTTCTCAGTTCTCTCTCCTGCCCTCCCACTCGTTCTCCTGCTTTCTTTGTCAGTCCTAGATGTCGTTGTTAGTGAGTCGGCATTTGCATCCACACATTTTGCATTTGAAAAACCAAAAAAGGTTATACATTTCATTAACATAGAGTCATATGCATGTGTCCATAAAGAAAAAAAGAAAAAGTACAAATCATGCCCCAGTGGGTCCCTCTCCTAGACCCCCGCTGTCCTCAGTGCCCTCATGCCTCTTCGCCAGCTGTGCCATGGAGGTGCTCCCCTCCTCTTGCTGTCATCGTCGCCTCTCTGCATCCTCATTCCTCCAAAGGTCGGAGGAGCCATTGAGGAAGTCTGTGAAAGCGCTGCTCCGTGCACCACTCTGTGACGCACTAGCCGAAGGTTTGCAACCCATCAGTCGCATTGTCCACTCCATCATCTACAGCTCAATCCTCAGATCGTACGCCTGGTGCCGAGCCTCCCTCGCCGCGGTCCTATAGCGCTCCAAATCTGCTGATCCAGCTCTAAGTCTCTCCTCCTCTACACGGAGATGTGCTACCTCAGCTACCTTGGTCCGAAGCCGCTCTGCCTCACCCAGCGCTGCAGTCAGCTCCCTTGTCTGCATAAGCATTCATCATATTAGTGAAAGTGCATTTTCATATAGCATTAAAAGAGAAGTCGGTCAGTTGCTTACCCTCTCCGTGAGAGTGGCCTCAGCCTCCTCGGCCCGAGCGACTACCCGAGCGAAGTTAGCTTCCCGCTCTACTCGGCCCGCTGGCTGGGAAGACGAGGAAGGAGCATCGGGTCCCTGTCATCCTTCTCCCTCGGCTCGCTGCATTTAGAAGTCTCAGTTACTCAGTCATGCATAAGCATAAGCATTTAAGTCTAAGGATCAGAATTTACTAGGAGGTCTCGATAGCACTGGAGATCGTCTCTCTGCTGAACTGTAGAACGGATGAGTCCCTGAAGCTCCGCTATTAGGCCTTGGGGGTCTAACTGCATATAGAAAGTTAGGTGGTTAGTGAATCATTATAGGCATCAAAGTAATTTACAAGTTTAAGTTTAGAGAGTCGTACCGGTCGTCAGGCGCCATGAAAAACCTGATCACCGTACCTCCTGGCGTAGGCCTTCTGGTAGGCCTCATCGTTGCTGGCTCGGGCTCACACCGCCCTGCCTCTCTGGGTCCAGTCCTGTACCTGGTCGTTTGCCTGGGTCACCCATTCGATCTCTCTGCTTAGGCCCTTCGAGGATTGTCCGACCCGCTCGTCGTCACGCGTCGGGAACTCCACGTCCGATTGGTGCACCCCTCGAGTCCTCATGATCAGGCGGTGGTGCAGTGGCTTGATGATGTTCATGCAATAGCGCCATATCTCTCATCCCGCATACGTCTGGGTCGCCTCCACCAAGGGCTGTCCCTCGTGACCCTCGTCACGGTACGGTGTCCAGCGCACCTGAAGGTTATGCATTCAAATAACAGTCATCATTTCATAAAAGCATTTAAGTGCATTTATAAGTTTTAGAGTACAGAAGCCTACTGATGCATAGGGAAACGTGTCCATGTCTTCCTGGATCACCTGCGCTAAGTGTCGTAACGACCTCGTGATTCGAACCGCCATCCACCGTCTCGTGATGGGTACCCGATCCGGCTGTACATCCTTTCCCCGCCCTAAGCCGGGGAGGTACAGGTAGCTCCATACCTGCATTTGGTCAAATGTCAGCATAGCATATCATAATCATAAGCATTTAGAGTCAAGCATTTTTACCTGAAGTAAGGGTGAGAAGCCGCCCAGCATCGTCTGCCGGTCGGTGGTTGTAATACCCTGATTATTTATTAAGTTTTATTGAGCTATAATTAATTAAAAATTGAATTAAAATGAATTAATGTTTGAATTTTGAAATATTAATATTTAATTCATTAGAAAATAGAACCTATAAATTCGACTACCTTAGAAAAATTTGCAAAAATAGTAATTGGGTAAAAGATCATTTTTATAGCAATTTTGTCTTCTGGACTTGACCCAAATTAATTACGTAACCTTGTCTAATTAGAGGATTAATCCCGCATTTGACTTTTACCTAACCTTTACCTAATCGTAACTTAAAATGTGAAATTCGACCTTATTACTCAACCAAATGATCTAAAATCAAGGGCAAATGGAAGGTCATGAGGTAAGGAACATTTACCCTCAATCAATTTGAGGTAAACCTAGCCCTAAAACGTGCTGCCGACATAGCTTTGGTCGAGTCAGGGATTACGGCGCCGTTTCTAACACGTAACTTGCAGCGCCAAATACTCCCAACTCCGAAGGCTCCAGAAGCTCCATGACATATAAAAATGTAGCTCTTCGACTCTAGTTTCATTTGGTAGCTGGGTCAGCCGACGAGGAGTCCAGATCTGGGAGTATTCGTCGTTTTGGTGGAGGGTGTTGGTAGTTCATCGTTCTTCATCTCCAGCCCTTTAATCCGTCGATTAAGGTAGGTACCCTTAACCAAATGAGACTTGTAAATATAGTATCTTGATCAGCTCTATGAGATCTATCCAATGGGACTGAAAGCCCCAAATTTCATTAGGTATCCGTGGAGATATCGATCTTTTTGTGAGCTGCTGTCAAGCTTGTTCATCATTCTAGGGTTTCGAATTCTTTCTCCGATTTGAGGTATGATCTAACTACCAAACTCTAATTAACTTACATGATGTAATCAGCATGTTGTTAGCTTTCTTTTGACACAAAAATCCCCAAATTCTGTTGTGTATGTTGGGAGAATTTTTAGATTTAGTGGAAGAATGTCAAGAATTAGGTCTTCTTGTGTTCTTCATAGAATAGGTTGTGATTAAATGGGTTTCTGATGAAATTCGTGCTTTAAAACTCATGTATTATGACCCTCATATGTCTAGCAAGATTCCTATAGCATGGGGTTTTGATTTCAACTCAATTGGGCCTCAAATGGGTATGTTTAAATGTTTTCCGGAGGCCCCGGCCTTTTCTGGGCTTGCAGGGGTCGACCCATGCCCCAGCAGCAAAGGCCAGCCCGAGGGTCGACCCCTGGGGTCGACCCCCAGGGGTCGACCCATCCAGCAGACAGTCCCCAATTTTTCAGGGGTCAACCCCAAGGGTCGACCCATGTACCAAAAACCTAGTTTTCATCGTTTTTCGACCCGTGGATCGATCTGGATCATTAGGGGATCGACCTAATCAACTTAGACCAATTGAAAACTATATTTTTTTGAAGAACCAGTGACCTAATCATGAGCCTTATGATTTTCAAATTGCATTGGTTCCTATGTTCTATCACGATGTAAAAGCATGTCATTCATCATCTTAATTGCAATGTATACAATGGTTAAATAGAAACCCACATAATTAGTGGTTAATGGTGTAATTAAATCTCTATTAATGCACACTTTTTCCTTCCTGTACAAGTTTGTTCCTTTACCTTATCATCTTGAATCAGTTTTTGGCAATTGTCTTAATGCAAATGATAATGGATAATCTTTGACATATTAACTTGATAATTAGGATTAATATGTTGATTAGCTTGTTGGATAGCTGCTGTACTACAGTAGCGCAGCATGATTAACTCTTATTGTGATTTGGTTTTCAATCTTCTTGATGATTGTGCTTACCTTGAAATTCTGAAATGAATCTGATGGGGACATCACCTCCCATGCCCACGTTCACTGCTCGTCTCCGCGTCCCGGTTGCATCCGGCATGGTCTAGTCATTTAATTTTGAGTCCTATGTAATTTTTATTTGAGTCATTTGATGTATTTTCCCTTTTATTTGAGTCATGTTCCTAGGTCTTGTGTTCATTTCCCTAAGTTTGAGTGTCATTAGGTTGTCTAGTTAGCTATTGGGCCCAACTCATTGGGCTTGGCCCAAGTGCACCCCCCTACCCCCTCGGTTATTTGTCATTGAGTCTTTTGTCAGGGACTTATTGTAAAATGTGGGTTGCCTATATATAGGACCCCATTCCCCCCATTTCAACTTAATGAATGAATGAATCAATGAATGAAAAAACTTGCCATTTTGAGAGTTTACACTTCTTATCTAGTAGAGAGATTCCATTTTTTGGGTGAGAAACCCTAGGGGAGAGATTCCCCACCCTTCCCACCCTTCCCTCTCTTAATCTCTCTTTTTCACTCCACTTTCTCTCTCCTCAACACCCAAATTCAAATTTTCTTCTCTCTCCTCCCTTCCCAACCATCTCTACTCCCCACCTACCCCATTTAAGCCTCTTCCCATTCCCCACAACCCTCATCAATACTCCACCCATTCCCAAGACCCCCTCCACCAATCCTCTCCTCACCATCCAACCCCCAACTACCCCTCCCACTTTCCCAAGCACCCTTCCCACTACCCCAAGCACCCCTTCCCTTCCCCAACACAACCCCCCCCATTCCCAAGACAAAAAATTAACCCCACCCTTAAACCTATTTTCGAATATCCTTTCCCTCTCTCCATTCCAACCAAATTCGCAGCCCCCACTACCACCATCTATTGGACCCTCTTCTAGACCTTATTCTCCACCTCCCACACCTTAGAACACCCCCTCCAAGACTCCCTTACAACCAGGGGTCACTCCCACACTCATCTACCCCCTTCCCCTTCTTCTTTCTTGGTCATTGGAAGCTACTTCGAAGTTGCAGTTTGCTGCCCAGAGGTTGCAGATAAATCAGCAACTTGCAGCGGCCACCACGACTTCCTCCGGATGAGTTTGAAGACCCAAGAGCCATCTTCGGAAGCGGATACCTGTCTCCTTCGCAACAGAAGTGGTTTCATCTTCTTCCGATCTCCGAGCCGTCCAGGAGGTCCATTCTCCCACAACTGCACAGTTCTACCTTGGCTGAGGACCTGAGCCAGATTAGAAGCTCTGTCACGATGAACCCCGAAGGAATCAGTCCACGAGTTCTTCTTCAAAGTTCTTCATCGCCCAGTCTACTTCCAGAATCAAGAAACAGAACTTCATTCGGCATTGGTGATCCAGAGTTCTCATTTTTCTCCCTCAGCTACGCAGATCTGCTACTCATAGTCTGCACCAATCAGTTGCCATTGTTCTGCATTCCCTAGTCTTCTTCGACATCGGTTGTCTTCCAAGTTAGTTTTTCTGTGAAGAGGACTCGTCCACGGTTCCAACGACTCCAACGGTGCTCGATTCCGAGTTCGGGAACTGTCGGGGCATCCTCTGCAACCTGCTGTTGGAAACCAGGAGCTAGCTCTGCAGAGATCCTGATTCGCAGAGAAAGCTTCACCACGACAAACCCCAGTGGAATCAGGCCACGAGCTCTTCTGAAAAGTTCTTCCTCTCCCTGTCTACTTTCAGAACCAAGAAGCGGAACTCCATTCAGAATCTTTCAGAAGAAGTTACCAATTTTCTTCCTCAGGCGTTCGACTCTACTTCCCACTATCTGCATAGACCACTCCTCACTTTTCTGAGTCCTCTGATCTTCACCGACATCTTTTGACATCTCCGTTTGTTCTGCTGTAAAGAAGACTCACCCACGGTTCCAATGGTTCTAACGGAGACTGATTCGGAGTTCAGGAATGGTCGGGGTAGCCGTGTCTTCCTACTGTTGATAGTCTGTTGCAGACAGTCCGAGATTCAGCAACCCTGTTCGTACTCCCGCCCAGGCTGCCAGCGACCTCTAAAGAAATTGGCAAAATTCAGAGGCACTCCTGTTCCAGAGACGAAGAGATCCCCATTGGTCTCACTCTCAGCAAAATTTCAGAGAGAGTTCTGAGGCCTCCACACCCTCTATCTGTCAGCTATTATAGAGAGAAGGCTGATTCGGTGTCATCACTTCTTCATCACTCTTAGCACTAGTTTCCCCTCCCCGCTTGGCCGGCTGAAGGCCCCTCCCTGTGTGGAGGTAGTGTTTGGATGTAACTATCATCTTCCCTTCCCCACGATCCCCCCCTTGCATGGGGTGTAGTGTTGTAATAGCTTAAACAGGTCAAGCTACCCCGGCGCGGCGTGTGGGGAACCCACGCTTCCCCGCTCGCCCTCGTCTCCGAGCGGGACCGATTTCTTCAAACCGATCGAGTAAGTGCTCCAAACTTTGCTCTAATTTGTGCTTGTTCTTTCAATATTAGTTCATAAACTCCGCTGGCCGTGAATGAGAGCCCGATCCTTAAGCTCTTGTGCTATAAGTGATCACCGTGGGAAAAGAGAGAAACCGGTGCCTTTGGCACTTGGTCGGCCCCATTGTCTTGGGCTTCCACATCCATTGGGAATCAAGTCTTGACCTTGCTGGCCCTCTACCAGCAAGGGCCCAACCCCTCAACCTCACCTTGGCATTGCCAAGTTACCCCGGGCTTGGGTGAGCGACGAGAGAGCGGCGGCCCAAATTAGCCCATTTAGATTGCGAATGTGCTTGCTTGCTTAAGTCCAAGGTCGTGTCACATCAATTGGTATCAGAGCAAGTCATTGACTTGTCTCTATCAAGTCAAGTCCTAGGGCATGCTTGCATTAGTGTCATCATCAATCCGACCCTTGCATTGATCCCCCCGTTCATCATGACCACCTACTTAGCCTACTCACCACCCATAGACTTCATCCTAGATAGGGATATTACCTTTGACGGATCACATTCTAGTGACTATCTTAGGTGGGAGGCTACGATAGAAAAGTGCTTCGAAAAGACTTGGGTATATGGACCGGCGAGAGTCCGAAAGGCCAAGGGACGACTTCGGGGTCAAGCCAAAAGTAAGCGGGAACACATAGAGGGCTTAAGGAGGGTTAGAAGACAAGAACTTATTCACTCATGGGAAGAGATGAAGGTAGAACTTAGAAAGATCTACATCCCCAAACATTCCCACCCCTCCTACTCAAGCACCCCTAACCCGAGGAGCACTACCACTCCTCCATCCCCACCCGACCAACTTGAGACCGACCTTTGGTCTCCACCCCCACCACCCCCAACAATTCATCTCTCAACCATCATAACAACACTTCACGACCAAGTCCTCTCCCTTAAGACCCAAATAAACCAAACAACCACCTCTCCACCAAATCCCATGAGGATCCCCACACTCCAACCAGAACCTCCTTCCGCAAACCTATCTATCCAAACTCAATTGGCCCCCACTACCACCCCTCCACAACCAGCCGATCCCAAGGGGAAGAGACCCCTAACCGACCCGGTTTCCCCAAAAAGGACCACCACTCACCCTATTCTCACCATTCAAACCCAAGTAGACCCCGTGTCAATCCCTCCACCTAGAACCATGACGGCCACCACCACCCAACCCAAATCCTGTCACCCAACCCACCTTCCACTTCCAAACCCAATCCTACCCCAACCTAGACCTCCACTACTTCCACTCCCAAACCACATCCTACCAATCCCAATCCAAGTTTCCCTTTACCCTCTACCCTGGGAACACCACACACAAACCCTCATCACCCCAAAAGACTCTCTCACCTCCTTGGTAGCAGAACTCATACCCAATCCAATAGTTGTTAGCACTCCAAACCCACCCCCCACTTTGGAGGAAACCCAAGTCCAAGCTGAAGAAGGAACCTCACACGATGGTCTTTACCTTACACCACCCTCTCTAGTTGGGGCGGAGCTCATCTTAGAAGAACCCATTGTTAGTTGGCTAAAGGAGAGCCCAATTCGAGAGACCCCGGCCCATGTTTTCCCTCTCATAGAACGAGACCTTCCCATAGTGCCCTTCTTCTCCTATCACACCACAATCCAAGCATCCTATCAAGTGGAGACCTTAGAGGACCTTCTCAAGGGCATAGCATGGCAATTAGAGATGACTAGCATGATGACCCCTATGGTCGAACAACCTAGGAGCCTTAGCCTCCTACACCTATGCATAGGGTCTATCACCTTGGTTTGCACCATTGGTTGCTACACTAGCGACCTCCTTCTATTCCTCCCTACACTCGATGAGCCCAACCTTCTCCTCGATTTAGAGCTTCTTATCTCGGGTAGAAAGTCAAGCCCTCCACTCATGGCTGACCCACTTGCCAAGAACATTGGCCTAACTATCATGGAGAAGGATGACTTAGCACCTTTTGAGGATCTTGAGGACATGGAGTTCCTCCCCCTAGGTAACCCATTTTATGATCCATATGATCCATTCCAATGGGAGTCAAGGGACTCATATGACCCAACCATCTTATCAATCACCCACCCTTTCCTACCCTCACCCACCATATTGGGCCAAACCCACCTCATCCATGACCCGGGTTACACCTTGGGAGCCATGACCTTGGGCCACATATCCCTAGGTAATCAGGTTGTGCCCCACCCCATGATGACAACCTTCTTAGATCCATTCGATCCTTTCCAATGGGAGTTCAAAGGTTGTCCCACACCTATACACATGGAAGTCACCTTTGGGAAAAGCATGCATGTGTCTAGGCTTACCATACCCCTTGGCATGAACACTATGTTGGGTCCATTCATTCATATCACCCACATGTCAAGTAGAAAGTATGAGTGGTCCATATTCGGATGTCATGGTCCACCTTCATTCATCATGGGTCTTAAGCATGTCAAAGGCATCTACGGATGTCCGGGTCCCCCAATATTTATCACCAATTTGCATGATAGGGCCACCTACGGGTGCCCCGGCCCACCTAGGCTAACCAAAGTCTACACTGCATCATTACACGATAGGTCTACTTTTGGTTGCCCAAGTCCACCCATCACCCCTAGAATGTCTGCATTCACAACATTGCATAAAGAGATCCGCAAGCACATTAGCAAGAAGAATGTGAGTTATAAAAGGTGAGTCGACTCTCATCGACGTCACCAAGAATTCTATGAGGGTGACTTTGTGATGGTAAGGACGGAGAGGCTCTCCCCGGGAGCCATCTCCAAATTGAGGCCACGTGGGGCTGGTCCCTTCCAGGTCCTGAGACGCATTGGTGCAAATGCCTATGAGTTAGATCTCCCTGAGGAATATGGGGTAAGTCCCACATTCAGTGTCGCCGACCTAGTGCCATACAAGGGACCCACGGTGGTACCTAGTGAGGATATTGAGCCTATTCCCTCCATTGAGAGAGCACCCACCCGTGAGGAGAGTCCACCAGCCTGGAGAGCCCAGCGTGAGCGCATTGAATGAATATTGGATGAACATGTCACTACCACCAGGAGCAAGGTATACGAGCGCTATCTCGGCAGGTGGATGGATTGGTCTCGTTCGGAAGACTTGAGGGCAGTACCACTTCTACACCCTCCAAGGAGGGAAGGACACTTACTCGACAGAGTCGAGTTCTCCGCACCCCGGGAGTATGATGGGGACATCACCTCCCATGCCCACGTTCACAGCTCGTCTCCGCGTCCCGGTTGCATCCGACATGGTCTAGTCATTTAATTTTGAGTCCTATGTAATTTTTATTTGAGTCATTTGATGTATTTTCCCTTTTATTTGAGTCATGTTCCTAGGTCTTGTGTTCATTTCCCTAAGTTTGAGTGTCATTAGGTTGTCTAGTTAGCTATTGGGCCCAACTCATTGGGCTTGGCCCAAGTGCACCCCCTACCCCCTCGGTTATTTGTCATTGAGTCTTTTGTCAGGGACTTATTGTAAAATGTGGGTTGCCTATATATAGGACCCCATTCCCCCCATTTCAACTGAATGAATGAATGAATCAATGAATGAAAAAACTTGCCATTTTGAGAGTTTACACTTCTTATCTAGTGGAGAGATTCCATTTTTTGGGTGAGAAACCCTAGGGGAGAGATTCCCCACCCTTCCCTCTCTTAATCTCTCTTTTTCACTCCACTTTCTCTCTCCTCAACACCCAAATTCGAATTTTCTTCTCTCTCCTCCCTTCCCAACCATCTCCACTCCCCACCTATCCTATTTAAGCCTCTTCCCATTCCCCACAACCCTCATCAATACTCCACCCCTTCCCAAGACCCCCTCCACCAATCCTCTCCTCACCATCCAACCCCCAACTACCCCTCCCACTTTCTCAAGCACCCTTCCCACTACCCCAAGCACCCCTTCCCTTCCCCAACACAACCCCCCGATTCCCAAGACAAAAAATTAACCCCACCCTTAAACCTATTTTCGAATATCCTTTCCCTCTCTCCATTCCAACCAAATTCGCAGCCCCCACTACCACTATCTATTGGACCCTCTTCCAGACCTTATTCTCCACCTCCCACACCTTAGAACACCCCCTCCAAGACTCCCTTACAACCATGGGTCACTCCCACACTCATCTACCCCCTTCCCCTTCTTCTTTCTTGGTCATTGGAAGCTACTTCAAAGTTGCAGTTTGCTGCCCAGAGGTTGCAGATAAACCAGAAACTTGCAGCGGCCACCACGACTTCCTCTGGACGAGTTTGAAGACCCAAGAGCCATCGTCGGAAGCGTCTACCAGTCTCCTTCGCAACAGAAGTGGTTTCATCTTCTTCCGATCTCTGAGCCATCCAGGAGGTCCATTCTCCCACAACTACGCAGTTCTGCCTCGGCTGAGGACCTGAGCCAGATTAGAAGCTGTGCCACGACGAACCCCGAAGGAATTAGTCAACGAGTTCTTCTTCAAAGTTCTTCATCGCCCAGTATACTTACATAATCAAGAAATAGAACTTCATTCGGCATTGGTGATCCAGAGTTCTCATTTTTCTCCCTCAGCTACGCAGATCTGCTACTCATAGTCTGCACCGACCAGTCGCCATTGTTCTGCATCCCCTAGTCTTCTCCGACATCGGTTGGCTTCCAAGTCAGTTTTTCTACGAAGAGGACTCGTCCACGGTTCCAACGACTCCTACGGTGCTTGATTCTGAGTTCGGAAATTGTCGGGGCATCCTCTGCAACCTGCTGTTGGAAACTAGGAGCTAGCTCTGCAGAGATCCTGATCCGGAGAGAAAGCTTCACCACGACAAACCCCAGTGGAATCAGGCCACGAGCTCTTCTGAAAAGTTATTCCTCTCCCTGTCTACTTTCAAAACCAAGAAACGGAACTCCATTTAGCATCTTGCAGAAGAAGTTACCAATTTTCTTCCTCAGGCGTTCGACTCTACTTCCCACTATCTGCATAGACCACTCCTCACTTTTCTGAGTCCTCTGATCTTCACCGACATCTTTTGACATCTCCATTTGTTCTGCTGTAAAGATGACTCACCCACGGTTCCAACGGTTCTAACGAAGACTGATTCGGAGTTCAGGAATGGTCGGGGTAGCCGTGTCTTCCTACTGTTGATAGTCTGTTGCAGACAGTCCGAGATTCAGCAACCCTGTTCGTACTCCCGCCCAGGCTGCCAGCGACCTCTAAAGAAATTGGCAAAATTCAGAGGCACTCCTGTTCCAGAGACGAAGAGATCCCCACTGGTCTCACCCTCAGCAAAATTTCAGAGAGAGTTCTGAGGCCTCCACACCCTCTATCTGTCAGCTATTATAGAGAGAAGGCTGATTCGGTGTCATCACTTCTTCATCACTCTTAGCACTAGTTTCCCCTCCCCGCTTGGCCGGCTGAAGGCCCCTCCCTGTGTGGAGGTAGTGTTTGGATGTAACTATCATCTTCCCTTCCCCACGATCCCCCCCTTGCATGGGGTGTAGTGTTGTAATAGCTTAAACAGGTCAAGCTACCCCGGCGCGGCGTGTGGGGAACCCACGCTTCCCCGCTCGCCCTCGTCTCCGAGCGGGACCGATTTCTTTAAACCGATCGAGTAAGTGCTCCAAACTTTACTCTAATTTGTGCTTGTTCTTTCAATATTAGTTCATAAACTCCGCTGGCCGTGAATGAGAGCCCGATCCTTAAGCTCTTGTGCTATAAGTGATCACCGTGGGAAAAGAGAGAAACCGGTGCCTTTGGCACTTGGTCGGCCCCATTGTCTTGGGCTTCCACATCCATTGGGAATCAAGTCTTGACCTTGCTGGCCCTCTACCAGCAAGGGCCCAACCCCTCAACCTCACCTTGGCATTGCCAAGTTACCCCGGGCTTGGGTGAGCGATGAGAGAGCGGCGGCCCAAATTGGCCCATTTAGATTGCGAATGTGCTTGCTTGCTTAAGTCCAAGGTCGTGTCACATCAGAATCTCCTTCCTACTTGAAATTGTTATTGCTACATGGTTCAAACCTTGGAATTCTGGCCATAAATTGTGGAAGTCTAGATTCGTGGGATCTTTGATCCAAAGAAATCAATGCATGGCAAACAATTTAGGGCTTTGTCTAATCCTGGGAGGAGCGCCCGAACACTACGTGTACCCCCGGGGAGGTGATTGACTAGGTGTGACATTTGGCACTAGTACTATGACATGAGTTAAATCTAGGACTGGCCACTACTCTCTACTACTCTCTACTACTCTCCACTACTCTCCACTACTCTCTACTACTTTTCACTTTCCACTCTTCACTGTTCTATACTCTACTGGTTGTTACTTACTTGCTGTTACTTGGACGTGGAAACGAAACTACATACGTGCTTGACATGACTTGAATTATCTTGATATGGCTAACTCTTTATCGTTATCTCCTGTAGTAAATTCTTGTCTTTGTTATTCCTCTTAAGTATTACCATTCTGTTCCTTTATATTTCTTGACCTTGCAAGATCTTTAAATTTTATTTCATTATATCAGCATTATTCTTTTATTGCATTATCCTTTGTAGCATGATATTTTGAAAATGTAATTAAACTGCTAATCACTTATACCTATCTGTTATTTCCTACTGAGCGTTAGCTCATAGTTGTTGTTTCCCCCCTTTCCAGGCTTTTTAGGTGACACGCTTACCGATGGGGAAGGGCAGGAGTGATGTTTTGAGTGTATCAGTTAGTTGTGTTTAAAGTGTGATGTGCTTCAGTTATGTTATTGTGGTTTAGAGTTGTTATCCCAGTTGTATTGAGTTGATTTGAGGATTATGTACCAGTTATGTTTTGTTTAATGGTCATTAAGTTATTTCCATTTCTTAGCATTTGTATATATTTAGATTAGTTCTCTCTCTTTCCAGCTCGTTTCTAACTGTACGTCCCGATATTCCGCGTCGGGGCGTGATAGTTTAGTTGGTATCAGAGCCCTAGGTTTCATATTCCTAGGTTCCCTAAGTTTAGGTTTTCTTGCATTGCATCCCAATAATCGGTATATCAAAAGGTGTTGTCCGAACGTTAGGCTACGCCTATCGGGAAGGTCGCATACTTGCGCGAGTGGTCTTCGGACCGATTAGCTCCGCCAGGTATCGAGTTTTTGGTCGTGTTTAGGTGCATTGGACCTCTAACCTTGTTAAAGTCTAGAACCTGACCTGGTGAGATTGGGTAGAAACTTGGGTTAAGTTCGTTCCTTAATCGTGTTATTATCTATTTTATTGGACGTAAGTAATCTATTTCTCGTGTAGATGGCAGCCGAACGTGCTGAATGGAGGAACCTGCAGCGCACGGTTCAAGGCCTAACTCAGGCGTTACATCAGGTAGCTCAAGCTGGAGCAGCGGGTCATGGCACCGGTGACTTATATCGGAACTTTCGAGGAATGAACCCGCCAAGATTTGCTGGTTCGACTAACCTCGACGAGGCCGAGCATTGGCTCCACGAAATGGGGAGAATTTTTGAAGTCATGCAATGCACCGACCAAGAGCGTGTCCTTCTTTCTACCTTCCAATTGGAGCGGGACGGGCGTACTTGGTGGGATTCCGTCAAGGAAACTCTAGGCGATTAACAAGTCACATGGGAAGAGTTCGAGGAATTCTTCAACGGCAAATATTTTTCCGATCGTGTATAAGAGAAGAAGGCGGCGGAGTTCACGGCTCTAATGCAGCGAAGTTTATCGGTGGCCGAATATGAAGCACAGTTCTCTCGGCTTTCGCGCTATGCTACTCACCTTATCTCCACAGAAAAGATGAAAGCTAAGCGATTTCTCAACGGGTTGAAGCTTCACTACATCAATCAACTGGCGCCGATGGAGATCTCTACTTATTCTGAGATGGTGAGAAAGGCACAAGTTCTAGAAGATACCTTAGAACTGACGGAGAGGATCCGTGGGCAAGGCATGCAGAAGGAACAACCAACTCCTAGACCCGGATTTGGCACTAGCAAAAGGAGGCCCATGAGTGGGTCTAGTTCGTGGATCGGATCGGGAACGTGGAAAGGCAAGATGCCAAGAAATGAAGAGAAGAAACCTGGCCCTATTGTTCTATTCAAGGGCAAGTGCAAGTATTGTGATCATCCAGGTCACAAGATGGAGGAATGCTGGCGCAAGCTAGGTGCGTGTTTACGATGTGGGAGTAGGGAACACCGTATCCCTGACTGCCCTCTTCTATCGGAACAAGCTACACCGGGAAAACCTCAAGTTATCAAGAAGCCGCAAGGAAGGCTCTAAGCTTTACATGCGGATGAAACTGGGATTTCTGATGATGGCGGACTCGTCGAAGGTACCCTTACTATAATCGACAAGCCCGCATTTGTTCTCTTTGATACTGGTGCAACTGCATTCTTTTATTTCTCAGAAATTTGCGAAGTCGTTATCTGTCGAACCTATTATGATGAATTCTCCATTGGTTATATCAACTCCTATTGGTTCTAGAGCGGCTATTCAATATTACTATCCTTCTAGTAAGGTTATTATTGATGAACGGAACTTTCCAGCCGACTTAGTTTGCATGGATATGAAGGATTATGATGTAATCCTTGGAGCAGATTGGTTGGCCAAGTATGAGGCCAGTGTTCACTGCAGTTCTAGCTCAGTGACTTTTACTGGACATTCTGGTTTATCTTTTACGGGGATCAAGCACCATAACCCCGTATCGCTCATCTCTTCTCTTCGAGCCGACAAGCTGATGAGGCGAGGTTGCGAGGCTTTTCTAGCCTTGTCCATGCTACACCGGAACATCGAGTTGAGATAAAGGACACTCCTATTGTCGAGAATTCTCCGAAGTCTTTCCGGAGGAACTACCAGGACTTCCGCCTGAGCGGGAAGTTATCTTCTCCATTGATATTGTTCCTGGCGCGTCTCCTATTTCTAGAGCCCCTTACCGTATGTCTCCTGCGGAGCTAAAGGAATTAAAGCAACAGCTGATGGAATTGCTCGAGAAGGGCTTTATTCGTCCGAGTACTTCACCTTGGGGAGCTCCTGTATTATTCGTCAGGAAAAAGGATGGTTCGATGAGATTATGCATCGATTATCGGCAACTGAACCAGCTAACTATCAAGAATAAATACCCATTGCCGAGGATCGACGAATTATTCGACCAGATAGCGGGAGCACATTATTTCTCTAAGATCGATCTTCGATCTGGATATCATCAGGTGAGGATTAAGGAAGATGATATTTATAAAACGGCTTTCCGCAGCAGGTATGGTCATTTTGAGTTTGTCGTTATGCCTTTTGGTCTAACGAATGCACCAGCAGCTTTCATGCAATTAATGAATAATGCATTCCGGCCTTATCTTGATCAATGGGTCGTGGTATTCATTGACGACATACTAATTTATTCCAAGACTGAAGAAGAGCATGCCGAACATTTGAGGATGGCATTGCAGATATTGAAAGATCATCAACTATATGCCAAATTCAGTAAATGTGATTTCTGGCTGCAAGAAGTGTCCTTCTTAGGACATATCATCACCAAAGAAGGTATTTCAGTTGATCCTTCGAAACTGGAGGTAGTAAAGAACTGGGATCAGCCTACTACAGTGACCGAAGTGAGAAGCTTCCTAGGCCTGGCAGGCTATTATCGGAGATTTATTCAAGACTTCTCCAAGATTGCGGTACCTCTCACTCGATTGACCTGCAAAGACAACAAGTTTGAATGGTCCGAGGAATGTCAGCAGTGCTTTCAAACATTGAAGGATTGCCTCACTACTGCACCCGTATTGGCTTTACCTTCTGGCGACGGTGGTTTCGTGGTCTATACCGATGCTTCTGGTATTGGCTTAGGCTGTGTACTCATGCAGCATGGTAAGGTGATTGCCTATTCTTCTAGGCAGCTGAGGAAGCATGAAGAGAATTACCCTGTTCATGACTTGGAACTTGCAGCAGTTGTATTCGCCTTAAAAATTTGGAGGCATTACTTGTATGGAGAAACATTCACAATATTTTCAGATCATAAGAGTCTGAAGTATTTATTTTCTCAGAAAGAACTTAACATGAGGCAGAGAAGATGGTTGGAGTACTTGAAGGACTTCGACTTTTCGATTGAATATCATCCCGGTAAAGCCAATGTGGTGGCAGATGCATTAAGCCGGAAGCCTGTGGCTAAATTATCAAGTCTCATGTTACAAGAGTGGAGGCTATTGGGACAGTTAGCTAGCCTGGATCTAAATGTTGATAATGATCGGGTTATAATTGCACAGATTCGACTTAAGCCCGAATTATTGATGGAGATCAAATCCTTGCAAGATAATGATCCCGAGTTGGTTGAGATCAAGGGAAGTTTGAGCAGCAGACCCGACTTCATGGTGGCTGACGATGGAAGATTGTTATTCTAGGGTAGAACTTGTGTACCTGATGAAGCTGAGTTAAAGAACAAGATTCTGGAGGAAGCACATAGATCCAAATACACTATTCATCCTGGAGGCACAAAAATGTTCAAGGATTTGAAAAGGTCCTTTTGGTGGCCGAATATGAAAAGGGAAATTGTAGATTTCGTGAGTAGATGTCTGGTTTGTCAACAAGTTAAGGCTGAACATTTCAGACCGGCAGGAAAGTTGAAACCACTCGACATACCCCAATGGAAGTGGGAAAGCATTGGCATGGATTTCATTATGGGTCTACCTAAGACTCGTGGTGGATTTGATGCGATATGGGTGATCGTCGATCGCTTGACAAAATCGGCTCATTTCTTACCCATTAAGTCCAAGTGGACAGTTGATGTATTGGCTGCTTTATATTTGAAGGAAGTGGTAAGGCTCCATAGTATACCTGTCAGCATTGTGTTTGATAGAGACCCGAGATTTACTTCACATTTCTGGAAGGGACTGCAAGAGTCTCTTGGTACTTGTCTGAATTTCAGTACTGCTTTTCATCCACAGACAGATGGACAGACTGAAAGAACCAACCAGATACTGGAAGATATGTTGCGAGCTTGCATGATTGATTTCGGAGGTAGTTGGAGTAATCACTTGGCATTGATTGAATTCACCTACAACAACAGTTACCAATCCAGCATACAAATGGCTCTATTTGAAGCTTTGTATGGAAGAAGCTGTCGTTCCCCGTTGTGTTGGGACGAGGTGGGCGAGAAGCAATGGCTTGGACCGGATCTTATTTCGGAGTCGTCACAGAATATCCGTATCATCCGAGACCGGTTACAAGTGGCACAATCAAGATAGAAAAGCTATGCTGACAACCGGAGAAGGGCATTAGAGTTCCAAGTGGGTGAGCATGTATTTCTGAAGGTCTCTCCTACGATAGGGATTCGTAGATTCGGCATTCGCGGCAAGCTAAGCCCGCGGTATATCGGTCCGTTCGAGATTCTGGATAGAGTGGGCGAGGTGGCTTATCGATTGGTGTTACCGCCTCAGTTGTCTGGCGTGCACAACGTCTTCCATATTTCTATGTTGCGAAAGTATGTGTACGACCCCACTCATGTTATTCATCATGTGGATTTCAAGCTGAAGGAGGATCTGAACTACGAGGAAAGATCGATAAAGATTCTGGACCAGAAGCAACAATAACTCCGGAATCGCTCTATATCGATGGTCAAGATTCAGTGGAGTCGGCGTGGGACCTAAGAGGCTACTTGGGAATCGGAAGATACTATGCGGAAGCGGTATCCCGACCTATTCTAGGTGATCTATCTTTTCCCTACTTTTTGTATATAGCGCAGTGAATTTGGAGGACCAAATTCTTTAAGTAGGGGAGAGTGTAATACCCTGATTATTTATTAAGTTTTATTGAGCTTTTATTAATTAAAAATTGAATTAAAATGAATTAATGTTTGAATTTCAAAATATTAATATTTAATTCATTAGAAAATAGAACCTATAAATTCGACTACCTTAGAAAAATCTGTAAAAATAGTAATTGGGTAAAAGATCATTTTTATAGCAATTTTGTTATCTGGACTTGACCCAAATTAATTACGTAACCTTGTCTAATTAGAGGATTAATCCCGCATTTGACTTTTACCTAACCTTTACATAATCGTAACTTAAAACGTGAAATTCGACGTTATTACTCAACCAAATGATCTGAAATCATGGGCAAATGGAAGGCCACGAGGTAAGGAACATTTACCCTCAATCAATTTGAGGTAAACCTAGCCCTAAAACGTGCTGCCGACATAGCTTTGGTCGAGTCAGGGATTCCGACGCTGTTTCTAACACGTAACTTGCAGCGCCAAATACTCCCAACTCCTAAGGCTCCAGAAGCTCCATGACCTATAGAAATGTAGCTCTTCGACTCTAGTTTCATTTGGTAGCTGGGTCAGCCGACGAGGAGTCCATATCTGGGAGTATTCGTCGTTTTGGTGGAGGGTGTTGGTAGTTCGTCGTTCTTCATCTCCAGCCCTTTAATCCGTCGATTAAGGTAGGTACCCTTAACCAAATGAGACTTGTAAATATAGTATCTTGATCAGCTCGATGAGATCTATCCAATGGGACTGAAAGCCCCAACTTTCATTTGGTATCCGTGGAGATATCGAGCTTTTTGTGAGCTGCTGTCAAGCTTGGTCTTCATTCTAGGGTTTTGAATTCTTTCTCCGATTTGAGGTAGGATCTAACAACCAAACTCTAATTAACTTACATGATGTAATCAGCATGTTGTTAGCTTTCTTTTGACACCAAAATCCCTAAATTCTGTTGTGTATGTTGGGAGAATTTTTAGATTTAGTGGAAGAATGTCAAGAATTAGGTCTTCTTGTGTTCTTCATAGAATAGGTTGTGATTAAATGGGTTTCTAATGAAATTCGTGCTTTAAAACTCATGTATTATGACCCTCATATGTCTAGCAAGATTCCTATAGCATGGGGTTTTGATTTCAACTCAATTGGACCACAAATGGGTAAGTTTACATGTTTTCCGGAGGGCCCGGTCTTTTCTGGGCTTGCAGGGGTCGACCCCAGGGGTCGACCCATGCCCCAGTAGCAACGGCCAGCCCGAGGGTCGACCCCTAGGGTCGACCCATTCGGCCCAGCGTGAGGGTCGACCCAATGGGTCGACCCATGCTGCTGGATTTGAGGGGGTCGACCCCAGGAGTCGACCCATCCAGTAGACAGACCCCAATTTTTCAGGGGTCGACCCCAGGGGTCGACCCATGTACCAGAAACCTAGTTTTCATCGTTTTTCGACCCGTGGATCGATCCGGATCATTAGGGGATCGACCTAATCAACTTAGACCAATTGAAAACTATATTTTTTTGAAGAACCAGTGACCTAATCATGAGCCTTATGATTTTCAAATTGCATTGGTTCCTATGTTCTATCACGATGTAAAAGCATGTCATTCATCATCTTAATTGCAATGTATACAATGGTTAAATAGAAACCCACATAATTAGTGGTTAATGGTGTAATTAAATCTTTATTAATGCATACTTTTTCCTTCCTGTACAAGTTTGTTCCTTTACCTTATCATCTTGAATCAGTTTTTGGCAATTGTCTTAATGCAAATGATAATGGATAATCTTTGACATATTAACTTGATAATTAGGATTAATATGTTGATTAGCTTGTTGGATAGCTGCTGTACTACAGTAGCGCAGCATGATTAACTCTTATTGTGATTTGGTTTTCAATCTTCTTGATGATTGTGCTTACCTTGAAATTCTGAAATGAATCTCCTTCCTACTTGAAATTGTTATTGCTACATGGTTCAAACCTTGGAATTCTGGCCATAAATTGTGGAAGTCTAGATTCGTGGGATCTTTGATCTAAAGAAATCAATGCCTGGCAAACAATTAAGGGCTTGGTCTAGTCCTGGGAGGAGCGCCCGAACACTACGTGTACCCCCGGGGAGGTGATTGACTAGGTGTGGCATTTGGCACCAGTACTATGACATGTGTTAAATCTAGGACTGGCCACTACTCTCTACTACTCTCTACTACTCTCCACTACTCTCTACTACTTTTCACTTTCCACTCTTCACTGTTCTATACGCTACTGGTTGTTACTTGCTGTTACTTGGACGTGGAAACGAAACTACATACGTGCTTGACATGACTTGAAATATCTTGATATGGCCAACTCTTTATCGTTATCTCCTGTAGTAAATTCTTATCTTTGTTATCCCTCTTAAGTATTACCATTCTGTTCCTTTATATTTCTTGACCTTGCAAGATCTTTAAATTTTGTTTCATTATATCATCATTATTCTTTTATTGCATTATCCTTTGTAGCATGATATTTTGAAAATGTAATTAAACTGCTAATCACTAATACCTATCTGTTATTTCCTACTAAGCGTTAGCTCATAGTTGTTGTTTCCCCCCTTTCTAGGCTTTTTAGGTGACGCGCTTACCGATGGGGAAGGACAGGAGTGATGTTTTGAGTGTATCAGTTAGTTGTGTTTAGAGTGTGATGTGCTTCAGTTATGTTATTGTGGTTTAGAGTTGTTATCCCAGTTGTATTGAGTTGATTTGAGGATTATGTACCAGTTATGTTTTGTTTAATGGTCATTAAGTTATTTCCATTTCTTAGCATTTGTATATATTTAGATTAGTTCTCTCTCTTTCTAGCTCGTTTCTAACTGTACGTCCCGATATTCCGCGTCGGGGCGTGACAGTGGTGCTCAGCGAGTCGAAGAGGAATGCCAGCACTGCGGCACCCCATGCATACTATCACGCCCCGAGAGCGGAAGATACCCGGAGACGCGTGACGAGTTTATATCAATCATGTCAATCAGAGTATTAGTGTATTCGACACCAAAATCAGAGATGCGCAAAAGTAAAGATAACCCAATCCTTCATTCCTTCATAAGAATATGTCTATTACAAACCTTTGAAGTACTAACTAAAATAAAGGAAAAATACAAGGTTGACTCAAGAAAATATGAAAAAACTAGATAACACGGAAGAAGCTCTATCTCTTTCACTCTTGATTTTCCCCATCCGTTTGAGTTCCCTCATCGTCGGACTTACCTGAAAAGTAGGGAAACACTAAGTGAGCGAACGCTCAGTAGGAAATTATATCTCAAGAACTAGCAATAGGTTTAAGTAATTACATCTTTCATGAATGCACTATAGCTATGCATGCTCGCATAAAACGACAAGATAGAGAGAGTGTATAACAATACGATAGCGACGAGAACTAGTCATGAACTTTCCAGAACTTATATCAAAAGATATCAAGATATTCAAGCAAGTGTATTCATCATGTCATGTTGGAATTTGGCTATCACGTTCAAGCACGCAAGTATGCAATTACCCTTTTTCGGGTCACGCAAGTCATGTAATATCAAGTCAAGTACAAGTATAAGATTTGTGGAATGTTCAATCAAGCTAGTCATGCACTTCGGTATAATGCCAATACCGTGATCAATCAACTCCCATGGGCACAAGTACTTTCGGGTGCTCCTCCCAGGACCAGATCGGGCCCTATATGCGCATGCATTAATCATGTATTTTAACATCCACTTTTGGGTATAACCAATATGGAATTTCAAGAATGAAGCTTTATAGACATGTAGGATAGACTTTGATAGAATAGAGTCAAAAATATGGAACTTGACATAGACAGACGATAATAACGGTACAATCACGATTATCGATAAAACTAGGTGGAATTGGTTCCCTAACTTGGGTACCAAGATCAATAAGTGTCCATATGGATGGTCACCCATTTAATATAGAATTGAGGTCCACAAGAACATCATATTTAATATAGAATTGGGGTCTACGAGAACATCATAACAATGTTGATATATAATTGGGGTTTACAAGAACAGCATAACAATGTTGATATAGAATTGGGGTTTACAAGAACAGCATAACAACAACATGTTCTTCCCCGTTCATTAAGATAATTCTCATATCATACCCATGGCATGACATGAGGGCCGGTATACCATGTTTCTTTAGAGTGACATGGCAGTCAAGTAATGTAATGGGTTTTTATGGTACAACCAGCTCAGTCGGCCTTGAAGGAATCCAAGGCTGCGAGGAGACTTACGGAGGTCTCTATGACTAACTCGCTAGTCCAAAGGAACGGAATGTCCAATGGAGAGCTTGTATGTCAATGAGAATTGAGGGTAGTGCGATAAAAACATCATGAAACATGGGACTATGTTCACGGACTGGAATATAGTGCCGATATATATATATATATATATATATATATATAACCCTTCGGTGACAGTAATCAGTGTAAAACAGTAATACCAAAAATAGCGACTTAAGCTAAGTCATTAATTATCCAATTAACGCCTTACTCAGGGGCGTTTATTCACAATTTGACGACGTATACAGCAGTCGTCCATCCTTTATTTCTATTTTACCAAAATTTCCAATATTATGGAATTTAACAAAAACGCGCCCTGGTCAGGGGCGTTACCTTTCTATTTGCGCCCTGATCTGGGGCGTCGGTTCAATAAGAAACGACTTTGTGCAGGTCGTTAATTCAATAATTTTCCAAATTTCAGATATTAAATTTTCAAGAAACAGGTACATGGTCAGGACCAGAAAAAATAGCAGGATTCAATCAGGATGAACATGCATTAGATTAGGTTCATGGTTTCGTAGATATAGAATTTTAAACATGGGTAATTATCAATTTATATGAAATTGACGACTCCTAGGTAGGGCGTCAAAACAAGAATTAGCGCCCCGGTGTGGGTCGCTTCTTTTAAATTAGCGCCCTGGTCAAGGGCGTTGCTTTGAAAATTGCATAGAAACAGTTGAAACCACAATAAAACTATATGCATGGAGGATCGATGATATTATTAAAGATATTAAGCTAGTTTGGGCTACGTTCTTGAGAAAAACTACCTGATTAAGATCTGGGTGATGATTCGTGGAGAAAGTTGAAGAATAACGTCACTCTGTTATATACAGAGTATTCTGGGATTTATCTGATCAGCAGGTACCGAGATATAGAGAGGTTGAGAGGATGTGATTCCTACGCGTAGCTTGCTTTGGATGAAAAATCTCGTTCTTCAGTAGGTCAAGAAGGCTTTCCTACAGAGAAATAAGATGAAGAATCATTAGTTTTTTCTTCATAATACTTAACTAAAGGCAAGGGAAGAAGAACGATGTGGACGAAGAACCCACGATCTTCTCTTTGACAAAAGAGTTACTACCTACTGTAGACTTCCTATATGAAATAAGATGAAGACATTAGTTTTCTTCATCATACATAACCGAAGGCGAAGGTAAAGCAAATGAAGAACAAACTTACGTTCTTCACGGATGACAGCAGCACGATGAACAGGTTTGCCAAAGTAACAATCTGGGTGATTAGGAGGGTATTTATAGGATTTTTGGGGATCCTAATAGGGTTAGAGTTGTATTGGAAGTTATATTTCCATGATAGAGTTCTTACCATATTCCACCTTCGACGTACTTATCCAGAACTTGCCCTGGATAGACTCCTGGGTCGAACGAAACTCGATCTGAATTAACGTCTTAAGCTAGGGCGTTAATTTAAATTGACGCTTTGTCAAGCGTCGTGTCTTGTATAAAACGCGCCAAGGTAGAGGGCGTTACATTTACTTCCCCATTTGGTTGTTTGATAATTGACGCCTTATTGTTTGGGCGTCCCTTTTTATTTAGCGCCTTATCTAGAGGCGTTTCTTAATGAAGTAGCGCCTTGACCAAAGGCGTTATTTCCATTCTGTCTTATTTTTATGCGTTTAGGCTTTCATCATCTAATTATTTATCTTTTATTTTAATTTGATTTATTTAAATTCTTATTTTTATCAGGGTTGCTACACATACCCTCCAACTCCATCCAAGTCCCTCAGTAGTGGGAGGAGCCTGACGCTCACTCCATCTGCCCTCGTCGCGAACATAAGCTTCCCGAAAAGCAACATCAAGAAGCGGCGAAGGGTGACGTCCCCCTCTGGTCCCGGTCCCGCAGACACTCTCTCTCAGGCTCTGTCTGTTAGCCTCCCGAGATGCTCCTCAGGTACCTCCCCTACGACTATCACTGATCCACTCAGTCCTAAGCTCTCCTGAAAAAGTCACCCGTCCTAGCATCGACGAGTGGCGCCCTGGTCTCAGTATCTCCAATTCGAGTAACTCCTGCGCCATCTCTCGATAGTTGGCGTATGTGGTTCCTGTCACTGGTGCTCCGTGTACTCTCAATCCCGTGATCCTCGCGACGTCCTCGAGCGTCGGGATCATGTGTCCCCATGGGAATAGGAAAGCTCTCCCGATCGGGTCCCATCTCTCGTGTAGCGCGTAGAGTAGTGCCATATCTATCCTCATCACCTCAATGCTGAGTAGCTCGCCAAATCCCATTACTGCTAGTCGCTCTCTCTAGTAGTCCGGCAGTGCTAAGTAGACTGCTCGGACCTACAGCCAAGAGATCTCGGTCCGTCTTTTTCCCTACATACATTTAAAACATTCAAAATCAATCATACATATAGTTCATAATTCATGAAAATGCATTGCATTTTTAATAAAAACACAAAAAAAACACTCTAGGTCCCAAACGGTCGCCTCTGTACTGTTTCTTCTTCCCAAGCGGTCTCCCATTGGATCGTCTGGTTTCCCAGCGATCGCTACAAACTAGCGATCGCTGGAATGACCACTAGGCACTCAGCGACTGGGCATTGTATGCCTTGTTTTCCTCGGGCTTTGAAAATGGCCTTAAAGGCCTATACATGGTTTTAATGGGTCCCCAGACCCATTTTCATCTCATTCTCCATACATGCATCATCTAAAAAAATTGAAAAATTGGGTCTATTGGGCCGTCGGCCTACCTCGAATGATCGGCGACCGGCCGTCGGTGCCTCCTCCGCCGTGGGCTCATCCTCGCCTTCCTCTACATCATCTCCGGGATCTTCCTCCGCTGCGGGAGCTTCCTTTGTCACCGGTTGGTCTGCCGGGATCTCCTTCGCCGCCGGTTGGTCCGTCGCCGTCGTGGGCGGATCCTCTCTCTCCAAACGCCGTTGGAAGTGTCGTATAGCCCTCTTTTTCACCATCTTCGGAAAAGGGGGGGTGCTCGTCGTGGTGGTCGTTGGTGGGCTCGTCACTAGAGTGAAAGTGGGGGGGCAAGGTTGAATGGGTTGGAATGGGTTGAGTGAATGGGGGAGTGAACACCATTTTATTCTTTTGAATTCGCTCAGAGCTATGCGGTCTATCGACAGACCATTTGGCCTTCTGTGGCTGTCTTCGTGCAGACGGTTTGCCATCTGGGTCACACCCTCGAAGAATGTGAACCGCCCTTCTCCATGCGGTCTATCACTAGACCATTAGGCATCTTCTTGTGGTCTATCATTAGACCGTTTCTAGTTGCATGTTGATGATTTGAAACGAAATATCTGCTTGATTCTTGGCTCTATTTTGATATGGTTCATATCATATTCGATGCTTATTTCTCTATTTTTCATATAATTGTTGATGGCTAACCCTCTTATAGTCAAAATCATGAAACGCTATCGTAAAATCATCATATCATTGCTCGCTAGGCAGGTAAGTCAGGTAAGTATCCCGATCCTTGGTCCCTTAATGCATTACTATATGGTAGTTGTGATATATTATCTCGAGAACCGGCTGGTCATTCATGTGTTTTGGGATCTGATGTTCCCCTTTAACAAAAATGATTATGATCTAGGTGCACATGTTTAATCGTTGGATAGGCTGTTAGGTTGGAAGAGTTGGGGGATGATGGTTCTATCTTACACGCCGTGGTTGCAGATAGTGTCTTGACCCTAATTTCTCCCGTCTAGCAACACTATTCTCGAGTATGTTGCCATTTTAACCTTTCTTTACATTCGTTTCGATGATTTCTTTATTTTATCCCAACATGGATCATGCGCATCTTTGAGCATTCATGTGCCCTCATCTATCTAAAATGTCTCGATAATGGTGGATAAATATGTATCCATGGTCTTGAGTAAGGAGAATGATTCCACTCTGAGTTGGAAGTGTAGATCTCGATATAAAATCCGCACTTTAATATATATATAAAAAAGTAATAAAATGAGCACGAGGTGCTAATGAGAAAACGTGATCGCCAGAGACGCGATGGTCTCAAGTGGAAAATAAAATGGGGAGATGATCGCAAAATACCTCTTGAAACGCGGGGGATGTGAGTACTCCTTTCTCTTCAAATCGGCCGGCCGACGAAGAGAGTTCTTCCTTTAATTACCCTTGCAAAAAAGACAAACACCAATAAAAAATATGGATTAGAATATGGTGAGTGTAGCATCAAATTCATAATAGAAATATGAGCATGAAATCATAGTGAAGAACACACCTTAAGGGTGGTTGCCCTTAAACCCCTATGCAAAAGAGGGTGTGGGGAGATATAATGAATGCATGAAAATATGAATAGAAATAGGGGGAAAGAGTGCAAGAGTTGCACTAAATGGGGAGATTTCTCAACGTGGTTGAGTTAAAGATGTGTATACGAACACTATGAACATGCAGATATGAATGATGATAGTGAAAAGGAAATAAAAAAAATGAAAAGAGGAAGCCTATTGCTTTTGGGCTTGAATGCTCGATGGGGAGGAGTTCCCAGAAGATGATGAAGACTTGAACGTATGCAGGAGCCCCTCCTTAGCCAATGGCAACAGCAGCACCTGCGTGAGGAAAGAAAGAAAATAGAAGAAAAACAGGGGGGAGATATGGGCGTCCGAAGAAGAGGAATCCAACCAAACAACAGAGCCATTGGCTCTATTAAATAGGTTGAGGAAGAGATAAACATGGGCAAGAGTCCTAATAGGGAAATGATAAGAATGGGTAAGAGCCCAAACCAAGTAGGCATCTAACGAAGCAAGGACTCTCTGGGGATAGGGTTGCGAAGCCAGAAGGTGAAACACGCCTTAGGTAAGGGCGTCAATTTAAGAATTGACGACCTACCCATAGGGCGTTTCTCAAAAACACGCCCTGAACAAGGACGTTCCTCAAAAACCAAATTTAGCAACAAAAACTCCCCATATTTGAAAAATGTTAAACACGCCTTAAACAAAGCCACTTTTCAAAAAGCGCCCCTTGGAAGGGCGTTAATTTAAAGAGCTCAAATGGGGAAGTCGGTCAAAACCAAAAGAATTAACGCCCTAAGGTGTGGGCGTCCTTTCTTAAAGAAACGCCCTAGGTTAAGTCATGTTTTAAGAAAAACACGCCCTTACCCAAGTCGTGAATTCAGAAAATTCATAAAATAGATAAAATAGGGAGAAATAGATAAAATGGGAAAGACACGCCCTAGACCAGGGCGTGTTTCAAAAACACGCCCCTGATCAGGGCGTGAATTCAGAAAATAGAGATAAATGCCCAAGAAATCCGGAAAAATAGGAAAAGGAGATAAAATGGGGAAAAATAGGAGAAATTCAAGAAAAGTGGGAAAACCACTCAAATAAGCTGATTTGAGGGTCAAATGGGGCATCGCAGAGCGATATGAAATATACTCAAAATAATGTCAATTTTGGCGTGTCTACAGCTGCCCCGCCTTGGCGTCTGCTTTGCAAGGGAGCGTAGCAAACTGAAAAGTAGATACCAAGGTGTGATGAGACACACAATCAACATCACTTGATGAGAATCAAATCAAAAGCACGAGATGAAGCAAATCTCAGGAAATTCAAGGAAATCAACAATGTCTGGATAAAAGGGGAGATGTGCACGCGGTGCACGAAGGAGATAAAATAAAATGATCAACTTCCAGCGCGGTGGAAGTACCTCAGGTCACAAACCTACAAGTTTCACCATTGGGGAGTGGTTACCAGCCAGAGGACGTGCTGCAGTCAAGTTGGATCAAAGGAAAGTTGGAAAATAAGATGATAAAAATCCAAACAAGGAGCTTTCGAGAAAATCACCCAAAACAGCAACAAAACGAACTGAAGACACAATTCGGCAAGGAATATCTCATATCGAGTAAAATCAAGATCAATTCAACTCTCAACATCAGCTTATCAAAATGATTTTTCAACAATTGTTTCAAAGTCCTACATGAATGCATGCTGGGCTAAAGGGAAAATAACAAATGAAAATATAATATAATCAAGGATAATATTGTTAAACTGCCCAGACTGGGTCAAGAAACCAATTCTGCGAGCTGATACTAAGCCGAAGCCCGTTTATCCACGCACCAATTCACAAAAAGGAACCATCGTCCCCAGTCTTGGACGGCTCAACGGCCTATCCGTGTGACTAAGACTTCTTTGGAATCATCATTATTTTTGATGAAGGGGAACTCAAATCCCAGATTTACCAAAGCCACAAGGTCCTTGATATAATCTAGTAACATATGTAACATATAGTAGAATGCATACAGGGAGATGGTGATATCAATGAGCATGGGGGAACTGAGAAATGAGGTGCAAGCACCGTGGGGCTTGGAAGATGATGCCGAGTCGGTGGTACCAAGAGCTTCTTCCTGCGCTCAAAGATTCATCAGCCAAGATATAAAGAGTATAACAAGCAATGAATAAGGCATTTAAGCATAGCATGCATAGCATGGATCAAAGCAACCAATCATAGCATGTATATGGCATGAATAGCATTAGTCAAATCATAGCATTGCTTGTTGTTTTATCATGAGGAGACAATCCGGCTAATCAAGATTTGGAGATGAATGATGAAGATCTGATATAATGCCCATCGGCGGAGTGATCAGATGAAATTAGCAGGAGTTGATTAAAAAGATTTGGAGATGAATAATAATCAGGAGATATGATAGGGAGATGACAATCAAAATGCCCCTGGGTGGCATGTTATAAAAATATCGGGGAGAATCAATAGATTGATAGCAATAAGTGGAGAGAGGACTCATCCCGTGCTCTTGGTCCTTGCAAGGTTGTTCCTGCAAAACACCATCAGAAAAATACAATGCAATTTTTGTGGAGTTTTGGAAATATGCAAATTTTTATGAGTTTTGAAATTGAAAATATTTGAATTTTTGTGGAGATTTTGAAAATATTCAAATTTTTGTGAGTTTTGAAAATATATGAATTTTTATGTGGATTTTGAAAATATTTTGATTTTTTATGGAGATTTTGGAAATATTCAAATTTTTGTGGAGATTTTGGAAATATTCAAATTTTTGTGGAGATTTTGGTTTAGACTTAGTTAATGCAGCATCAAAGGGTGTTCTGAACCACTGGCTAGGGGTCCTTGTTCCTTCCCTTTTCGCTAAGAACTGCCCAAAGCTGGACGTGCATTGAAGGGTGGCATCCTATAACCGACCGTCTTTGATCAACGGTGCCCCTACCAAGGCCATACTTGAGAAACATTCGGTCTTGGAGGGAGAAGAGAAGAACAATTGGGGATAAACTTTATGCAGGATGGGAGATATCGAGACTTGAATTCCTTCCAAGGTTTTAACCCTCAAAGAGGCAGTCTGTTGTGCCGGGGCTTTGTGCCTTTAATTTTCAGACCCTTGACATGCATACGACCAGGGTTTTCCCTGCGGGGACTTTGCCGCTCTTGTCATGCCATGATTCATAATTTTGCATTATTAAAATTTCTGACTTTCATAATAGCCCTTTTGGCGAGATGTATATCATGAAATTCATATTGATTTTGGGTCAAGACTGCCCCTATTTGAGACTTCTCTCGTATTGGGGATTACCTAGGTTGGTCATCTCATCCGTCAACCTCTTGCCCCAGCATGCGGCCGAGTAAAGAAGAGAAAAGACTTTCAGGAATACTCATGGCATGGCCAAAGTAGCAACGGTGTCTAACCAAAGAGCCGGCTAAGGACGCCGTGAAGTGTGTGCGGTGCCCAGCTGAGGGTTGCTCTTACAAGCGGGGAGAGAATATTGGATTCCCAGCGCGGGGTTCTTATTACCAAAGGTGCTGCTCTTACAAAAGCCTAAAATAAAGGTTTAAAACACCACTCTTAACTTTGTTAAGAAGCACTTCATTTTGAAAATCATGCGCGAAGCAATGAGGGAATGATATTATAAAAATGCATACTTACGCCAATATGTTACCTTGCAACCTTTGTTAAAGCAGCTGCTGCGAGAGGTTGATCATCGTGGGATAGTCCTCTTAGGCAGGTAAAGGATTGGAAGCAAAGGATTGAAAGTGGCTTAACAAGGAGTGGTGCTCAAACCAGACTCAGACGAATAAGGAGAAAAGGGAAAAGAGGCGAGGGCTAGAACTCCCTTGCTAAGGCGCGGAGACCCTGATCACATGGAACAGTCTACAGAAGGAGTGAAACTTAGGGAGAGGAGTGAGGACTAAAGCCTCGGAAACAATGGGAGAAGAGGCAAATGCCCAAAGCAGTGGATGCGGAAGAAGTTGGGTCGGACCCGAGATCGGGAGGAATCAGAAGAAGAAATTGGTAAATGGAAAGAGGCGGATCCGGAGGTTCCGGAGGTGGAGGAGTAGAATCCTGATAGGAGGAATCCGGAGGCTCCGGAGGAATATTGAAAGAAGGGATGCGATGCCCTGGGGAGAAATAGGGAAAAAGATGATAAAAAAGGTGACGGAAAAGGAAGAAGAGAATAAAAGATATGAAGTCCCGGAGGAGCAAGAAGATGAATTGAAAGAAATATGGAAGGTCCGGAGGTTCCGGAAGAATGAAATCAGGAGGGTCGCGATGCCCTGGGAGGTGATAGAGAGAGTAAGATGGAGAGTCCGGAGGTTCCGGAGGAATGAGGTGGAAGGGGGCGCGATGCCCGAAGGGAAAGTTCGGAGGTTCCGGAGGGATGAAATCAGTAAGGAGAAGATGGAAAGGGACGTCGTGCCCGAGGGAAAAGTCCAGAGGTTCCGGAGGAGGAGAATGGAAAGGGGCGCGATGCCCGAGGGGAAAGTCCGGAGGTTCCGGAGGAAGAGAATGGAGAGGGGCGCGATGCCCGGGAGATAAGTTCGGAGGTTCCGGAGGAAGAAAATGGAGGGGGGCGCGATGCCCGGGGAAAAGATGGAGACAATCAGGTGGAAAATCCGGAGGTTCCGGAGGAATAGAATCAGAAAGGGCGAGATGCCCAAAGAGGAGGGATAAAATTCCTGGAGGTTCCAGGGAGATAGCAGGAAAGGGGACGCGATGCCCCAAGGAGAGTGGACAAAAAGATGAATATGAATAAGATGGGAAATGCGGAATATCCGGCGGTGCCGGAAGGCGGGGAAGATACGGGTTTGGAAACCCGGGAAGCAGGAGGTGCAAATGCATGCAATGGGATGGATGCGATGAATGCTTGAAATGCGTGAATGCAAGGAGATGCAAAGAAGATGAATAATGTGAAGGGTGAAAGGATGAGATCTTCCTTTTTACCCTTCGAGTGGCCCATGAAGAAAAGGTGATAGAAATAGATGTGGATGAAGTTGAATGAACAAGAGTGGAAGAAATAGGGGACGGCCCCTTAAGACAGTTGCCCCTCCACGGCAGTGAACATGTATGACCAATTGGCCCAATAAACGAAGCTTCAATAAATGACAACCCCCTTGGAAAGCGAAAATCAATAAGGTGAGGGAGTCGTAGAGTTGGAACATGAAGCATCGAGTTGCCCATTGAATGTGGTGATGAATATGGAATGTTGAATAAAATGGGCATTCGCCCCTTGTAAGGAGTAATGAATTCGGAATTCGAAGGTTTGAACAAAGGGTGCCCTGCCCGGCCTTCAAACGGCGTCAACGCTTGGCATCTATTGAGCAACGGTGATGACTTAGCTTCTTCGACCATGCTTGGCACAATAACCCGGATTGGCATCCGGTAAATGAATTCTTGCATCTTGAATGGCACGGTCGTGGCCAAAGTCTTCTTGCCCGCCTTTTGCTTATCCTTGGCGCAATTAGCTGCAGAAGCACGCCCCTTCCGAGTAACAAAGGGAGGTGAGGCGGAGGCGGGAGGCTCCGTGAATGGTGGAGTTATAATGGAAGGTGTTGGCAAATGGGTGAATGGGGGCGGAGGTTCAAACACGTCGAGCTTCTCCCCTTGCTCGGAAGCAGTTGGGATTAGCTCGGATGCAAAAAGTGGTGGATCCTGCTCAGGACTAACCATGGGTAAAGGCGTAAGGCTATATGGTGGAGGAATAAGCAAAGTGGGTTTTAAAGGGATAATGGAAGGCCGAGGTGGCGGTAATGGGAGGTTAATTGGGGAAGGTTTAATGGTGGGTTCGATGGAGGCTAATGGTGTGGAGGTAGATGGCGTAAGGAGTGGAGGTGTAATTGGTGGAGGTTTAATGGAAGGTTTAGGGGAGGCCAGTGTTGCGGAGGTTAATGGTGTAACTGGAGGAGTGTAATGTATGCGGTGTCAAGGATAGGAGGAGACTTACAATGTGCCGGTGTGGGTGATTGGAGTATCGACCCATCATCGTAACACCAGTTAGTCTCATAAATAGGGATTGGATTGGGGATGGTTTCATCCTGAGCAGGAGGTTCATCGAATGAAAGTGGAGGGAGCGGAAAATTAAGGAAACTCGGAAGGGGTGCCTGCACATCTTCATCATTGTATATTGCCTCAGATTCTTCAAATATCGGTTCTTGCTCACTTGGAATATCAACGCCGTAGTCGTCCATCCTATCTTTCCATTCTCTCTCCATTCTTGTAATGTCGTCCAAAGCGACATGGAGAGGATTGACTGGAGTAGGAGGAGCCGTGACCCTCTTTATTTGTTCCTCCATCAAAGTAATCTTATCGAGGAGAGTTTGCTGGAGGGGTGTAACTTGGGCAACAGAAGGTTGGCAGGGCATTGAAGGAGGAGGGGTCGTATAAAAAGGCCATGGAGGGGAGTTGACGGGACGACCCGTAAAAGAACCCGGACGGACCGGATTGCAAGGAGTAAATGGGCCTCGGGGCCGTGTTGGAGGAGGAATAGAAGGAGGCGGGTGTCGGACCACCCGAGTAGAATGAACAGGAGGAGATGGGTAATGGGCTACCCGAATATGATTGGAAGGAGGAGGTGGGTGATGGGCCACCCGTATAGGAATAGAAGGAGGAGGAGATGGGTGATGGGCCACCCGAATAGAATTGGAGGGAGATGGGTGATGGGCCACCCGAATAGAATTGGAAGGAGGGAGAGATGCATGAGATGTACCCTCAACGGCAACCTTAAGGGCTTGGATCTGTTGAGGGGTAAGATGATCTAATGCATGCAAGATTTGAGAGACCTTCTCATCATTGGGAGGAGACGGTCCCGTAGGAATAGTGGCTCGAACTTGAGTAGGGGGACCATGAGGATGGACATTGCCCATGGGTCGGGCATGACCATGAGAATAAGGACGTGGTCCCTTGAAAGAATGGTGAGAATGATGATGGTTAACATGTTGAAATTGAGGATATGAAGTGCTAGGTTGTGCATCCTCATGAATTGAATTGAACATGTTTCTATCATGGTAAGCCATTATATAATCAAAGTTCTCAGTAATTGCAAAGAAGCACACAAGTTGGAATGGTTACCGTGATTTTGATTTGTTTAATCCTTGGTGAATGAATGAATTTTAATAAAGTTTGGAAAGATTCACACAAGGGGGGGGACCTAGTTTCAATATGATTTGAACTTCAATGCCAACTAGGGATCCTCTCTCACCACGTATTAGGCCAACTATATCGGGACTCCAAAGGGTACAACCTGCCCGGCGTCCGTGAGGGAATCCACGGGTGCGGGGACTTACGGAGGCTTGGAAAAGGGATTTCCAGTCCAAAGAGACGGAATGCTCAATGGAGGGTCGTCCCGATTCCAAGAGGGTGTGTGGATCCTAATGAAGAGGAGGGGGCTCCCAAACCAATGCAAATATGAATGCAACAGGGTAAACAGGCCAACCACAATAATATGATCAATCAACAAAGATAAGCATGAAATATCATGAAAAAAACCACAGCCGGGGGTTCTGGAAACCCACAGTAAAAACACGCCCTCTCTGGGGGCGCTACTAAAAATAGACACGACGATGTGACTGTCGTGAATCAACGTGAGAGGCACAGGGGCTGGGGAAAACGCGCCTTAGGGGGAGGCGCTATCCATAAACGGATGCCCTGCTCAGCGGGCATCAACTTAAGAGACACGCCCTGATGAGGGGCGCTAATAAATAAAAGAATGCCCTGGGGCAAGGCGTGAAACACTGGCAGCAGATATATGCAAAATATATGATATGAGAAAGCACAGGGGTTTGGCAAAAACACAGGAAGAAAACGCCCTGGGGCAGGGCGCTACCAATGGAAAAAGCGCCCTTCGGTAGGGCGTGAAACACTGTGGGGAGATGCCAACCAAATCAAGAAATGCCCTGAGGCAGGGCGCTACCAATAGAAAATGCCAACGAAGTCACGAAACGCCCTGGGGAAGGGCGTTACAAATAAACGGACGCCCTGAGAAGCGGGCGTCAAATCAAGATAAACGCCCTGATCTGGGGCGCTAATCAATAACAGAACGCCCTTGGACAAGGCGTGAATTCACAGGTAGCAATATGAAGCAAGAAAGTCCAGAAGTAAGCTGTAAAATGCCCTGTCAGAGGGCGTATCATATGAAGAAGACGCCCTTTGTTAAGGCGTTAAATCAATAAAAACGCCTCTTCCAGAGGCGTGAATTAACTATCTCCAGGAAACCTTCACGGCCAGCAATAATCATAGAAACACTCACAGAGCCAATAACATGCAATCAACAAATATGAATATCAAAAGGGCACGCGATGGTGCCAAGGGGAAAGGGGTAATGAAAGAAGAACACAAAGTGTCCCACCGTGATCGCCAATTTGTAGATCTCGATTTAAAATCCGCACTTTAATATATATATAAAAAAGTAATAAAATGAGCACGAGGTGCTAATGAGAAAACGTGATCGCCAGAGACGCGAGGGTCTCAAGTGGAAAATAAAATGGGGAGATGATCGCAAAATACCTCTTCAAACGCGGGGGATGTGAGTACTCTTTTCTCTTCAAATCGGCCGGCCGACGAAGAGAGTTCTTCCTTTAATTACCCTTGCAAAAAAGACAAACACCAATAAAAAATATGGATTAGAATATGGTGAGTGTAGCATCAAATTCATAATAGAAATATGAGCATGAAATCATAGTGAAGAACACACCTTAAGGGTGGTTGCCCTTAAACCCCTATGCAAAAGAGGGTGTGGGGAGATATAATGAATGCATGAAAATATAAATAGAAATAGGGGGAAAGAGTGCAAGAGTTGCACTAAATGGGGAGATTTCTCAACGTGGTTGAGTTAAAGATGTGTATACGAACACTATGAA
Organism: Amorphophallus konjac; assembly: GCA_022559845.1. Classification (NCBI taxonomy): domain Eukaryota; kingdom Viridiplantae; phylum Streptophyta; class Magnoliopsida; order Alismatales; family Araceae; genus Amorphophallus; species Amorphophallus konjac. Next base: position 71,653 of record JAHNEJ010002422.1, on the reverse strand, counting down.
CATGCAGATATGAATGATGATAGTCAAAAGGAAATAAAAAAAATGAAAAGAGGAAGCCTGTTGCTTTTGGGCTTGAATGCTCGATGGGGAGGAGTTCCCAGAAGATGATGAAGACTTGAACGTATGCAGGAGCCCCTCCTTAGCCAATGGCAACAGCAGCACCTGCGTGAGGAAAGAAAGAAAATAGAAGAAAAATAGGGGGGAGATATGGGCGTCCGAAGAAGAGGAATCCAACCAAACAACAGAGCCATTGGCTCTATTAAATAGGTTGAGGAAGAGATAAACATGGGCACGAGTCCTAATAGGGAAATGATAAGAATGGGCAAGAGCCCAAACCAAGTAGGCATCTAACGAAGCAAGGACTCTCTGGGGATAGGGTTGCGAAGCCAGAAGGTGAAACACGCCTTAGGTAAGGGCGTCAATTTAAGAATTGACGACCTACCCATAGGGCGTTTCTCAAAAACACGCCCTGAACAAGGGCGTTCCTCAAAAACCAAATTTAGCAACAAAAACTCCCCATATTTGAAAAATGTTAAACACGCCTTAAACAAAGCCACTTTTCAAAAAGCGCCCCTTGGAAGGGCGTTAATTTAAAGAGCTCAAATGGGGAAGTCGGTCAAAACCAAAAGAATTAACGCCCTAAGGTGTGGGCGTCCTTTCTTAAAGAAACGCCCTAGGTTAAGTCATGTTTTAAGAAAAACACGCCCTTACCCAAGTCGTGAATTCAGAAAATTCATAAAATAGATAAAATAGGGAGAAATAGATAAAATGGGAAAGACACGCCCTAGACCAGGGCGTGTTTCAAAAACACGCCCCTGATCAGGGCGTGAATTCAGAAAATAGAGATAAATGCCCAAGAAATCCGGAAAAATAGGAAAAGGAGATAAAATGGGGAAAAATAGGAGAAATTCAAGAAAAGTGGGAAAACCACTCAAATAAGCTGATTTGAGGGTCAAATGGGGCATCGCAGAGCGATATGAAATATACTCAAAATAATGTCAATTTTGGCGTGTCTACAGGAAGGTTTCCTTCGGTCTATTTGCTCGGTTTGATTATCTGGAGGTTCCTATCTGGAGTTTAATTGCTCATCTCTTTACTTTTCCGTTCGCTCCAACCGCCTATCAGCTGTGCGTTCCAGTGAGGAGGTTGGTCATGACTTTAGTTCCTTTAGTTGTTAGTTCTTCCAAGCATGCGTCATTTGGTTTGGCCGTTCCTTGTGATTGGTTCGAGATTTTTCAGAAGATTCTCATCGCTCGTTGGTTGAGGATGGGTGTCGATTTACCTTAACGCCCGCTTTTCAGTCCACTCCGCTTCATTTCCGCTTCACCTCCATGTTCCATTTCGCTTTCGCTTCACCTCCGCTCGCACCCCTACAAAGAGGACGGAGGGGCATCTGTTGACACTCGTTTTATGACAAATGAGTTGGGTCATCTCCTTATCTATATTTTTATGATGTCCCGAGTTATTCACAGCTTATTGGGTCATTTTTTGGGTCAGTTTTGGGCTTATTTTATGAGTTGTTCTCCCTGGTTGGGCCTAGCTCCTTTGGTTTCTTGTCATTTTTAGCTTATGGGGCCTGGATAAGGGCTAATGAGGATTATCTTGTAGATTAACTATGAGATTTATTGGTCTTTGTCTCTTTTGCCACGTCTACTAGCCTAGCGGTCTATCGTGCGACCGTTTGGCAGGCGTTGACGGTCTTTTGCTAGACCGCTAGGAGGCAGAGACTCCTATTGGGTTTCTTTGATCTGATCTTTTCTGGACGAATGAGCCATGCGATTTATCGCTAGACCGTTTCTTGAGCCTTGAGGTCTATCGTAAGACCGTTTGGGGAGACAGAGAGTCATGCTCTGTCTTTTCTTCCTCTGCTTCACCATGGTCAAACTAGAGTCCTCGGATTGTTGATTTCTATCTAGATAGAGGCTCTCAGAAGCTTCTGTTCGTTTCTATGGACTCTTGGCAGTATTATCTTCAAGGTTTATCTAGTTTCAGGCCTATTTTCGTGTCATTATCCCTCCAAATCGAACCAAGGGTTTGGGGGTCTATAAATAGGACCCTTGACTTCTTGGCATGAGGAGGAGATTTCTGGAGTTTGCCATGAAGTGCTGCTGCGTTCTGGAGCGAGTACCAACTAGGGAGAAGTTATTTCTACGTCCATAAGGCTTCTAGTCCAGGGAGTATTAAGTTTCAATAGTTGTCTTTGTGTCTTTTTCACTTGGTTTTGGTCTTTCCCCTTTGCATCATCATAGCATATTCCCTCTTCTTCTTTCCACGTTCTCTACACTTACACCACGTTTTAAAATATCCTCCTATCTTTTCCATACCCCAAAGGGGTTAAAAAATCACCAACCCCCAGGTATTCACCCTTCCTTTTATGAACTTTAGTTTAATTGCATTATAGTTACTACACTAGTCCAAGGGCTTATTGGGTTATTTTTCTTTCTGTCTATACTTTTTTGCAGGTTTACAGGACTCATTGCACGAGCCCCAGCTCTTCTGGCTGGCCAGGAGGGGTGGAGATACAAGTTCCAAGCGTCTGTTCTGGGTGCCCTTGCGGTCTCTTCAACGAGTATTTGTAGATCTCAGGTGGTCTATCGCAGGACTGTTTCCCATCATCTGGCGATCGTTTGGAAGACCGTTTTTCCCTCTGCAAGACCTGGTTTTTTCTCTCCCGCGGGCGGGTGACTTCACTCGGCTCTTTCCAAGGTACATATTACAAGTTCATTGTGTTATTTACCTTGGTGGTGATCACATCATTCTTATCTGGGCATTGTTCATCATCTTGCTTCCTATTTTATTTTAGATGCTCTACACCCCCGGTGTGTTTTCTTTTATTCACAGCTTATTGGGTCATTTTTTGGGTCAGTTTTGGGCTTATTTTATGAGTTGTTCTCCCTGGTTGGGCCTAGCTCCTTTGGTTTCTTGTCATTTTTAGCTTATTGGGGCTGGATAAGGGCTAATGAGGATTATCTTGTAGATTAACTATGAGATTTATTGGTCTTTGTCTCTTTTGCCACGTCTACTAGCCTAGCGGTCTATCGTGCGACCGTTTGGCAGGCGTTGACGGTCTTTTGCTAGACCGCTAGTAGGCAGAGACTCCTATTGGGTTTCTTTGATCTGATCTTTTCTGGACGAATGAGCCATGCAATTTATCGCTAGACCGTTTCTTGAGCCTTGAGGTCTATCGTAAGACCGTTTGGGGAGACGGAGAGTCATGCTCTGTCTTTTCTTCCTCTGCTTCACCATGGTCGAACTAGAGTCCTCGGATTGTTGATTTCTATCTAGATAGAGGCTCTCAGAAGCTTCTGTTTGTTTCTATGGACTCCTGGCAGCATTATCTTCAAGGTTTATCTAGTTTCAGGCCTATTTTCGTGTCATTATCCCTCCACCTCGAACCAAGGGTTTGGGGGTCTATAAATAGGACCCTTGACTTCATGGCATGAGTAGGAGATTTCTGGAGTTTGCCATGAAGTGCTGCTGCGTTCTGGAGCGAGTACCAACTAGGGAGAAGTTATTTCTACGTCCATAAGGCTTCTAGTCCAGGGAGTATTAAGTTTCAATAGTTGTCTTTGTGTCTTTTTCACTTGGTTTTGGTCTTTCCCCTTTGCATCATCATAGCATATTCCCTCTTCTTCTTTCCACGTTCTCTACACTTACACCACGTTTTAAAATATCCTCCTATCTTTTCCATACCCCAAAGGGGTTAAAAAATCACCAACCCCCAGGTATTCACCCTTCCTTTTATGCACTTTAGTTTAATTGCATTATAGTTACTACACTAGTCCAAGGGCTTATTGGGTTATTTTTCTTTCTGTCTATACTTTTTTGCAGGTTTACAGGACTCTATATTTTATGATGTCCCGAGTTATTCACAGCTTATTGGGTCATTTTTTGGGTCAGTTTTGGGCTTATTTTATGAGTTGTTCTCCCTGGTTGGGCCTAGCTCCTTTGGTTTCTTGTCATTTTTAGCTTATTGGGGCTGGATAAGGGCTAATGAGGATTATCTTGTAGATTAACTATGAGATTTATTAGTCTTTGTCTCTTTTACCACGTCTACTAGCCTAGCGGTCTATCGTGCGACCGTTTGGCAGGCGTTGACGGTCTTTTGCTAGACCGCTAGGAGGCAGAGACTCCTATTGGGTTTCTTTGATCTGATCTTTTCTGGACGAATGAGCCATGCGATTTATCGCTAGACCGTTTCTTGAGCCTTGAGGTCTATCGTAAGACCGTTTGGGGAGACAGAGAGTCATGCTCTGTCTTTTCTTCCTCTACTTCACCATGGTCGAACTAGAGTCCTCGGATTGTTGATTTCTATCTAGATAGAGGCTCTCAGAAGCTTCTGTTTGTTTCTATGGACTCTTGGCAGTATTATCTTCAAGGTTTATCTAGTTTCAGGCCTATTTTCGTGTCATTATCCCTCCAACTCGAACCCAGGGTTTGAGGGGTCTATAAATAGGTCTCTTGACTTCATGGCATGAGGAGGAGATTTCTGGAGCTTGCCATGAAGTGCTGCTGCGTTCTGGAGCGAGTACCAACTAGGGAGAAGTTATTTCTACGTCCATAAGGCTTCTAGTCCAGGGAGTATTAAGTTTCAATAGTTGTCTTTGTGTCTTTTTCACTTGGTTTTGGTCTTTCCCCTTTGCATCATCATAGCATATTCCCTCTTCTTCTTTCCACGTTCTCTACACTTACACCACGTTTTAAAATATCCTCCTATCTTTTCCATACCCCAAAGGGGTAACCCCCAGGTATTCACCCTTCCTTTTTTGCACTTTAGTTTAATTGCATTATAGTTACTACACTAGTCCAAGGGCTTATTGGGTTATTTTTCTTTCTGTCTATACTTTTTTGCAGGTTTACAGGACTATATTTTATGATGTCCCGAGTTATTCACAGCTTATTGGGTCATTTTTTGGGTCAGTTTTGGGCTTATTTTATGAGTTGTTCTCCCTGGTTGGGCCTAGCTCCTTTGGTTTCTTGTCATTTTTAGCTTATTGGGGCTGGATAAGGGCTAATGAGGATTATCTTGTAGATTAACTATGAGATTTATTGGTCTTTGTCTCTTTTGCCACGTCTACTAGCCTAGCGGTCTATCGTGCGACCGTTTGGCAGGCGTTGACGGTCTTTTGCTAGACCGCTAGGAGGCAGAGACTCCTATTGGGTTTCTTTGATCTGATCTTTTCTGGACGAATGAGCCATGCGATTTATCGCTAGACTGTTTCTTGAGCCTTGAGGTGTATCGTAAGACTGTTTGGGGAGACAGAGAGTCATGCTCTGTCTTTTCTTCCTCTGCTTCACCATGGTCGAACTAGAGTCCTCGGATTGTTGATTTCTATCTAGATAGAGGCTCTCAGAAGCTTCTGTTTGTTTCTATGGACTCTTGGCAGTATTATCTTCAAGGTTTATCTAGTTTCAGGCCTATTTTTGTGTCATTATCCCTCCAACTCGAACCAAGGGTTTGGGGGTCTATAAATAGGACCCTTGACTTCATGGCATGAGGAGGGGATTTCTGGAGTTTGCCATGAAGTGCTGCTGCGTTCTGGAGCGAGTACCAACTAGGGAGAAGTTATTTCTACGTCCATAAGGCTTCTAGTCCAGGGAGTATTAAGTTTCAATAGTTGTCTTTGTGTCCTTTTCACTTGGTTTTGGTCTTTCCCCTTTGCATCATCATAGCATATTCCCTCTTCTTCTTTCCACGTTCTCTACACTTACACCACGTTTTAAAATATCCTCCTATCTTTTCCATACCCCAAAGGGGTTAAAACATCACCAACCCCCAGGTATTCACCCTTCCTTTTATGCACTTTAGTTTAATTGCATTATAGTTACTACACTAGTCCAAGGGCTTATTGGGTTATTTTTCTTTCTATCTATACTTTTTTGCAGGTTTACAGGACTCTATATTTTATGATGTCCCGAGTTATTCACAGCTTATTGGGTCATTTTTTGGGTCAGTTTTAGGCTTATTTTATGAGTTGTTCTCCCTGGTTGGGCCTAGCTCCTTTGGTTTCTTGTCATTTTTAGCCTATTGGGGCTGGATAAGGGCTAATGAGGATTATCTTGTAGATTAACTATGAGATTTATTGGTCTTTGTCTTTTTTGCCACGTCTACTAGCCTAGCGGTCTATCATGCGACCGTTTGGCAGGCGTTGACGGTCTTTTGCTAGACCGCTAGGAGGCAGAGACTCCTATTGGGTTTCTTTGATCTGATCTTTTCTGGACGAATGAGCCATGCGATTTATCGCTAGACCGTTTCTTGAGCCTTGAGGTCTATCGTAAGACCGTTTGGGGAGACGGAGAGTCATGCTCTGTCTTTTCTTCCTCTGCTTCACCATGGTCGAACTAGAGTCCTCGGATTGTTGATTTCTATCTAGATAGAGGCTCTCAGAAGCTTCTGTTTGTTTCTATGGACTCTTGGCAGTATTATCTTCAAGGTTTATCTAGTTTCAGGCCTATTTTCATGTCTTTATCCCTCCAACTCGAACCAAGGGTTTGGGGGTCTATAAATAGGACCCTTGACTTCATGGCATGAGGAGGAGATTTCTGGAGTTTGCCATGAAGTGCTGCTGCGTTCTGGAGCGAGTACCAACTAGGGAGAAGTTATTTCTACGTCCATAAGGCTTCTAGTCCAGGGAGTATTAAGTTTCAATAGTTGTCTTTGTGTCTTTTTCACTTGGTTTTGGTCTTTCCCCTTTGCATCATCATAGCATATTCCCTCTTCTTCTTTCCACATTCTCTACACTTACACCACGTTTTAAAATATCCTCCTATCTTTTCCATACCCCAAAGGGGTTAAAAAATCACCAACCCCCAGGTATTCACTCTTCCTTTTATGCACTTTAGTTTAATTGCATTATAGTTACTACACTAGTCCAAGGGCTTATTGGGTTATTTTTCTTTCTGTCTATACTTTTTTGCAGGTTTACAGGACTCTATATTTTATGATGTCCCGAGTTATTCACAGCTTATTGGGTCATTTTTTGGGTCAGTTTTGGGCTTATTTTATGAGTTGTTCTCCCTGGTTGGGCCTAGCTCCTTTGGTTTCTTGTCATTTTTAGCTTATTGGGGCTGGATAAGGGCTAATGAGGATTATCTTGTAGATTAACTATGAGATTTATTGGTCTTTGTCTCTTTTGCCACGTCTACTAGCCTAGCGGTCTATCGTGCGACCGTTTGGCAGGCGTTGACGGTCTTTTGCTAGACCGCTAGGAGGCCGAGACTCCTATTGGGTTTCTTTGATCTGATCTTTTCTGGACGAATGAGCCATGCGATTTATCGCTAGACCGTTTCTTGAGCCTTGAGGTCTATCGTAAGACCGTTTGGGGAGACAGAGAGTCATGCTCTGTCTTTTCTTCCTCTGCTTCACCATGGTCGAACTAGAGTCCTCGGATTGTTGATTTCTATCTAGATAGAGGCTCTCAGAAGCTTCTGTTTGTTTCTATGGACTCTTGGCAGTATTATCTTCAAGGTTTATCTAGTTTCAGGCCTATTTTCATGTCATTATCCCTCCAACTCGAACCAAGGGTTTGGGGGTCTATAAATTGGACCCTTGACTTCATGGCATGAGGAGGAGATTTCTGGAGTTTACCATGAAGTGCTGCTACGTTCTGGAGCGAGTACCAACTAAGGAGAAGTTATTTCTACGTCCATAAGGCTTCTAGTCCAGGGAGTATTAAGTTTCAATAGTTGTCTTTGTGTCTTTTTCACTTGGTTTTGGTCTTTCCCCTTTGCATCATCATAGCATATTCCCTCTTCTTCTTTCCACGTTCTCTACACTTACACCACGTTTTAAAATCTCCTCCTATCTTTTCCATACCCCAAAGGGGTAACCCCCAGGTATTCACCCTTCCTTTTATGCACTTTAGTTTAATTGCATTATAGTTACTACACTAGTCCAAGGGCTTATTGGGTTATTTTTCTTTCTGTCTATACTTTTTTGCAGGTTTACAGGACTCTATATTTTATGATGTCCCGAGTTATTCACAGCTTATTGGGTCATTTTTTGGGTCAGTTTTGGGCTTATTTTATGAGTTGTTCTCCCTGGTTGGGCCTAGCTCCTTTGGTTTCTTGTCATTTTTAGCTTATTGGGGCTGGATAAGGGCTAATGAGGATTATCTTGTAGATTAACTATGAGATTTATTGGTCTTTGTCTCTTTTGCCACGTCTACTAGCCTAGCGGTCTATCGTGCGACCGTTTGGCAGGCGTGTGTTTTTGTTTCTCCTTTTTTTATTTCTACAATATTGAGATGACATGCCCATATGCTTCAATTTTATGTTGATTGCTTGAGTTAGTGCACCACTTGCTCACGCACATTTTTCATATCACATCACTCACCACACATTTATTCACATCACACTCACACAAAAACATCAACACCAGGTTTGCATCAAATCCGTCAAGTCGCATCCCGTCCCACATCAAAAGAGCATGTGTTTTGAAATGGCTTTTGGTTGCCTTGTGATGGAATGATGCTTATTTGATTCAGTGAGTGATTAATTCAATGTGAGCTTTAATATATGATTCATTCATGTTTTTGGAAAGGCATCTAATGATCAATGACAGTGCTCATTCATGTGTAAATGAATATCCCTCATTTGAAGTTTCTTGTTGTTGAGCATTTGGAAGATTCAAGAATGCTATTTGCATAATAAAGCTTCCATGACTTTGTATTTCGTCAAATATGTTTTTGTTAGTTGAGGATAGAAGTCCAACACATGTTTAAGTGGAATCTTTGAAGCATATTTGAGTGATTAAGTTGCAAGTGCCATATTTGATGCTCATATCTTGATTATCATCTAACCTCATGCTTTATCAAGTGTTTCAGGTTGGATATTCAAGGTTGATCATCAATGGATTATGCTAACATTTAATCATTTATTTTTCAATGAATTGAATGGGGTTTGAAGTGTTTTTTTAACCCAAACTAACATGGGTCGACCCATGGGGTCGACCCTTAGTGTTCTGGACTGGACTGAAGCCAAATTGTGGTGTCTGCCTGCAGGGGTCGACCGACTGCAAGGGTCGACCCCTGAGTGCTAGGATTTTTTTGGGGGGTTGTCTGCCCTCTGGTTGCATGAGGATCGACCCCAATGGTCGACCCATTCCGGATGGGGGTTTCAAAACTCATTAAAACCCATTTAAAACCTTTCTAAACTTTACCATACTACCCCCCATTGGTTCCTAATCATATTAGGGTGTTTCTAATATATTTTAGGAGGGTTATATGAGTCCTTTGGTCATTCCTCTATATAAATGAATGTGAACTCCGAGTTTTGTGACAAGAGAACCCTAATGCTCATATTGTTCTATCTTGTAGGTAAAGAAAAGGGGGGAAAGAAGGAGGAGATCTTGAAGGAAGGTTTTGATCTACATCCATGCAGATTTGAAGCTCGAGGTAGAAGAGAAAGTGAAGTGGCTTGAAGAGAGGATCGAGGAGATGCTCAAATCGACGCCGCCCGACTTCCCTCCGACCTAGGCTTCAAAGAACTTCTAAAATCGGCTTGTGAAGCTCAAGGGGATATATTCTACAACCTTCTCTCATATATCTACGATGTTCTTCATTGTTAATATTTTGGGTTGAGTTGTATTGTTCACATTTCTGCATTTTCTGATCTTGAGAATACATAGTGGTTGGACCATTTGCATACGGTCGTGTGGTTATTGCTACGAGTGTCATAGCATGTGTGTGTGTATGGATTGATCCCGCAGTTGGATCGTTGTGGAGACGAAGTCTTCGTGTGTATTGGAGTTTTTACTCAGTGCACTTCGTTGTAAGCGAGTGAAGCCTCACCGATTCGGTGAGGGGTGGATGTAGGGAGCCCGCCATGGTCCCGAACCACCTTAAAATTCCATGTGCATTGTGGTGTGTGCTAGCTCGCTTTTATCTATTGTCTTGATCATGTGGGCTCGGCTAGATTGACAGAATCTATTTCATTCTTATATCGTTTATTTTTCTCAATCTTGTTAGTTCAGGTGTTAGGTTTAAAATTGGTCATCGTGATTAGGGGACAATTCAACCCCCCCTTCTTGTCCGCGTATATTGTTATCTGGGCCAATAAACAGTGTAGGGTAGTGCAGCATCATGTGTGGAATAAAAGATTCCAAACGGGACAAATAAATAAGGTAGGTAAAAAGCTAGTATGATTAATGCTCTGATTAAGAGGTGTAGGGTTGAAGGCACTTGTTCAGAATAGTAAATGAGAGATGCAATTATCTTTGTTGTGGATTTGGCATTTACACATGCACGAGTACTATTGAACTTTGATTTGAATTCTTGATCATGTACCTTAAATTTCCAAATGTAAGGATAGTATGTATTAACGATTCCGGATTCCTAATCTTTGGTTGATTCTATAAAGGAAGAGCTAGATATGAAAGTATGAACTTTGCAAACTCTTGTTAGTCCTAAATTTTAATTTGTTTGCAATGCTAAGGGATTAGCAATGAGTAAGTTGGGGTGTGTGATGAGTGCTTATTTCTTTATGATAATTAACATCACATATATCATTTCATATGCACATAATTAGTCAATTATGCATACTTTACAGTTAATCTGAACCTTGCATTAATTGAGTCGTTCACGCAAATTAACTTAATTTGTGGTTAATTATTCAATGAAAAGAGGTTGAGGGTCATGAGAATTAATTTTTCATTACATAATTGTAAGCATTTATGATTTTTGTGCATAAAGTAATAATTCTTAATGGGCTTAATCAAAATTGTGTGTGTGCAGGACGTCCAAGGTAATTACTAGAAGGGCCTTGATGTGGGACGGACACGGGAAACGACACTATTAGGTGCCACCCTCGGACTCTAGATGAAGACGCGACCAGCAGCACACACCAGGAAGACACTAAGCCCGACACTACGAGCTCCTAGTGGCAAAACGTCGCTAACAGAAGTGGAAGCTCACTCGTCGTACCAAGCGAGGGAAAGCGCGGATCGTGCGCGGTTAAGGAACCGGCGGAGGTCAAGGGTAGTCCGACTCAACTTCCGGACTCGGATCGAGTCACGGGACGGGTCACACTCACTCTCACTCTCACAGTGGTGACATGGACACGCGGGCTAGTACCTACGCTCTCGGCAGTGGCCTAAGACCGTATACTAGCTAAGCAATGTAACGCCAAGGAGTTAAGACCTTTACCTCCACGCACCCGGCGTGGCGAAGACAACCCCGGGCGAATCACGGACTCCCGGTTAAACAATATCACAGCAATACAAAGATTTGACCCACTCCACGCAGGGAGGTAAAAGGTCACATGTGGAGCCCGGGAATCACGTAACTCGGGTTGACGGGCAGCATCTTGATGTCGCCCGGCAGTGCCGAACTCCGCGCTTTTGTGCTTTCCGAACGGCGGGTTCTGCGGGCCCGCGGGGCCCACGGATGGCGCTGTCCTCCGGATCTGCGGGGGTGGGACCCACTATGATGGGGACCCCTGGTGGCGCGCCTCCACGGACGGCGGTCGGCCGGTAACACCGATCGGGGGTCGATCGGCTCCGATTCCCAATTGTTGAACTAGCTGCCCACGGATTCTGATTTCTGTTTTCCGGCGTGCGCTCCAGCGAAAACGGCCGCAGCGATCAATCCTGACGTCGGATCGGGACGCACGAGCTATCGTTGGAAAGATCTCTTCAAATGCTTCAATCTCAACCCAGTAGGATCTGCTGGATCTGGTCGGATCAGAACTTTAATGAATTTACAAGCCCCTGTTGTATAGTAACCGAAATCTCAGATCTGTAGGGTACTTGTCTGAGAACCACCGTTGACCGCCTAGTAAACCTCCGATTCAGCTCTTGAGCTCTTCCTAAAAGTTGTAGGGTATCAAACCGCGGAACTGGGACTAGTTTTGGAATTTGATTTGGAGGTGGTGGTGATTTACTATGATTTTTGGGGTGACTGGTGGTCGAATGTGAGAACAGGGGGACAGAACTGTAGCTGGGACTGAGAACGATTTTTAGAAAATATGAGATGAACGAACCAAAAATTGAGAAAAATTGTGGATGAAGGGGTGGATGGTTGGAACCTCCAGTAAAATTGGCAGAACTAGAAGAAATCAAAAAGTGGACCTAAGACATAAAATTAAGGGCGGAGATGAATCTGGATAGAACTCTGGCAGAACCAAAATGGAAAAGTGGACGAAAATCAAAAATTATGAAACGAGATCTGAATGGCAAACCAAAATTTGTGGGGTATCCTTGACACCTCTGGAACATCCACTAAAATCCCCAGATCTATCTGAGCTCGGGGCTGAGACAGGAAATTCATGGAAGCTTCTGTGGTACTGCGCGGGCAGAACTCCGTTGAGGGCGAAGGCGGTGCGGTGGCGGCTCGTGGCGACGGCGGCGATCGTCGGAACTGATACACAAGGCGTCACACCTCAGAATGGAAGCCTTCACAGCTTCAAGGGGGAGAGGGAGGAGAGAGGAGGGGGGCGCACCAGCCGTTGCTCTTGAATTTCTTTGAATCAAATGGCATTAATTCATCAAAATAGAAAAATACAAGCTTAAATAGGGTACATCTCACATCCATCCACAACCATTGGATCTAGGGGATGGGAATGGAGGGTTGAGATGGAGTGTGACACACACACAAAAGATATATAAAAAACTACAAGGAGGGGGGCGGCCCTTGGACCAAGGAGAGTGGCTTGAATTGGTAGGTGGGGTGGGTGGCCAAAATGTGGACTTTCCAAGCCACTTGTCCCCCACTTGGCCCACCTATCTAGAAGCCTCCTTTTGACATGTTGACTGACCCCACATGGGGCCCTTGGCTGAGGTGGCTCAATGGGATGGGGCCTGGGGGGCCCGTGGGGCCCACGGGGTCCAAATTGCACATAAGCCCCTCATACAATCAAAATAGCAAACCGAATACAACGACATAAACACAAATTACACACACATAAAGGCTAACTAAATATGATAAATGGGGAGGCTCAAGGCGGAGTCTCCAGGCTGTCTCCGAGCCAGATGGACGCTGAGGTGGCTCGAGTCGTGCTCCGTGTGCGGTACCGGTGGCTCGGCGTGTCGCGCCGCTCAACTGCTCGGGTGTCCGCACCAATTCTCCCCGAGTGGGAGAAACTCAACCCTGTCGAGTAAGGGTCTGCATCGCTCCTGTATCGCTCCAGAAGGTCCGGATCGATCCGCTGCAACTCGCCATGTGTGATCCATGTGTCCTTAGTAGCGGGCCGTCCTCTTCATCGCACTAGGTAGCGCGGGTAAGATCCACTCCTGGTAACTGTCACTTGCTCGTCCAGTATACGATCTATATGCTCACGCTGCCGTGAAAAAGGGGCTGGAGGTGGAAGTGGACACTCAGGTGCGGGATCACTCTCAAGGGGAGGGGATGGCTCAAAGGGCTCACTAGGGATCACCGCTGGGTCCCTATATGCAACAAGATCCGATACATTGAAGGTAGAGCTTATACCATATTCCTCGGGCAGGTCCACAACATACGCATTGGATCTAATGCATTTCAACACTCTAAAGGGACCGGCTCCGCGAGCTTGCAACTTCTTAACGGTTCCAGAGGGAAACCGTTCAGGTCTTACCCTGATCATGACGTATTCACCCTCGTGGAACTCTCGGTGGTGTCGGTGGGCATCGGCTAACTCCTTGTACCGTGCATTGCTGGCCTCAATGTGACGACGGATGTTGTCATGCAAACTCCTAACATGCCTAGCAAATGACTCGGCCGACTCCGACACTCTAGCATGGACAGGCATGGGGACAAGGTCAACGGGTTTCCTAGGCCTACGACCTGTGATAATCTCAAATGGACTCATGCCGGTAGACCTGTTCACCGAATCATTGTATGCAAACTCAGCCATGGGTAAAATGAGATCCCAATCCCCAATGCGGTCCCTGACTAGACACCTCAAAAGATCTCCCAGACTCCTATTGACTACCTTGGTCTGACCATCTGTCTGGGGATGATATGCAGTGAAAAACTTGAGGTGAGTACCCATCATATGCCATAGTGTCTTCCAAAAGTAGGAAGTGAATCTAACATCACGGTCAGACACTATAGTGCGAGGCAACCCGAACTTGCACACCACATGCGTAAGGAAAAGGCGGGCTACCCTAGAAGCATCCGACGTCTTAGAGCAAGGAATAAAGAGGGCCATCTTCGAGAAATGGTCAACCACCACATAGACCGAATCATGCTTCCTGGAGGTACGTGGCAATCCCAAAATAAAGTCCATACTAACATCCTGCCACGGGGCATCAGGCACGGGTAGAGGCGTATAAAGGCCCGAGCTTTACTTCTTCATCTTGGCCGTAGCACATGTACGACACTGAGCCACGATGTTAGCAACATCGCGCTTCAAGCTCGGCCAATAAAATCGATGCTCCACTGCCTCAATAGTCTTGTTCTGACCAAAGTGGCTGGCTAGACCTCCCGCATGTAGTTCCCACACTAAGAAATCTTGAACCGAAGTTCGGGGAACATATAGCCTACTACCTCGAAAGAGGTAACCCTCCTAAAGCACATACTCATCAAGGTCTCTCGAGGGTCTGGCCTGGAGGGTGGTAAAAATCTGACCAAAGTCAGGACAATCAACATAGGCCTCCTTCATCTTCTCTAACCCTATGACCTCGGCACTCATGGTGGTAAGCAAACATGCTCGCCGGCTCAAGGCATCAGCCACCTTGTTCTCCACTCCAGCCTTATGTTTCAGCACAAAGGTGAACTACTGGAGATACTCGACCCAACGACTATGACACGAGTTAAGATTCTTTTGTGAATGGAGGTACCTCAATACCTCGTGGTCGGAGTATAGGACAAACTCCTGAAGTAAAAGATAGTGCCTCCAATGCCTAAGAGCCTGAACAACTGCGTAAAATTCTTTATCATACGTGGAATATCGCAGTTTTGCGTCATTCAGCTTCTCGCTGAAATATGCGATCGGGTGGGACTCCTGACTCAAAACTCCTCCAATCCCAACACCCGACGCATCACAAGAGACCTCAAACACCTTCGAAAAATCAGGCAATCGAAGGATAGGTGTCTGGGTCATGCGCTCCTTGATATCCTTGAAGGCGGTAGATGCAGCCTTCGTCCATACAAATGTGCCCTTCAGGATGCAATCCGTGATCGGGGCGGTGACGGAGCTAAATCCGCGGATAAAGCGACGATAGAACGTCGCAAGACCATGAAAGCTCCGGACATCATGAACGGTACGGGGTTCCGGCCACTCAACAATGGCCCGGACCTTCTCCGGATCGGCGGAGACCCCAGTACTAGACACGATAAAACCCAAGAAGGTAAGCTGAGGTGTCATGAAGGCACACTTCTGTGGGTTCGAAGAAGTAGACAGACCTGCCGAAGGTGGTCTAAATGGTCCCCTGTGGTGTGGCTATAGATAAGGATATCATCAAAATACACCACTACAAAGACTCCAATGAAAGGTCGAAGGACCTGAGTCATGAGCCGCATGAAAGTGCTAGGGGCATTGGTCAACCCAAAAGGCATGACCAACCACTCATATAGACCGTCCTTGGTCTTAAATGCGGTCTTCCACTCATCACCTGGCCTAATCCTCACCTAATAGTAGCCACTCTTAAGATCGATCTTCGAAAAGATAGTGGCACCTGCCATCATGTCCAGCATGTCATCAAGGCGGGGAATAGGGAACCTGTACTTCACGGTGATCTTGTTGATGGCACGACTATCAATGCACATTCTCCATGTGCCATCCTTCTTCGGGGCGAGTAATGCGGGTACATCACATGGACTCATGCTGTCCCGAACAGACCCTCTCTGCATTAACTCATCGACCTGCCGTTTAAGCTCGGCATGCTCCGTGGGACTCATGCGATAATGAGGAAGGTTGGGCAAAGAAGAGCCCGGAACAAGGTCGATGGCATGCTGAATATCCCGCATAGGTGGGAGTCCCTCGGGAAGCTCATCGGGAAAGACATCAGCATACTCTTGCAGAATGGGAACAACCTCAGGTGGGAGCTCACCCTCGGAGTCCCGCTCCACCTCTCGGACCGTAATGGCAAACACCGGACAGCCCTGACTAAGCTCCTGCTCCATTTCCCGGGAGCTAATCATCATCAATCTCCTCTTCGAGGGCTCTCCTGGGCCAGAGGTAACGGTCATAGCCCGAGCTGGGGTACTAGGCCTGGGAACGGAAGGCTTTGGAGTACTAGGGCCAGTAGGACCCCTGACTGATGGGCTCCTGGGCCGAACGGGTTGGAGGGTGACCCGCTGGCCTGCGTGGTCGAAGGTACAGGTGTTCGACCGGCCATGGAGCGTGGCATCCCGGTCAAATAACCACGGCCTACCAAGAATGATACTGCCCACTTCCATGGGGAGAACATCACACTAGATCTCGTCATGGTAGGAGTGGAGCTGCAGTGGGACCAAGCACCGCAGCCTGACTGAAATGGAAGTGGTATCCACCCATGATACCTGATAGGGGCAAGGGTGGTCTACGGGTGTGAGACCAAGACGAGTGACAGCGTTTGTGGAGATTGCATTGATACAACTCCCGCTATCGATGACCACCTTGCAAATTTGCTTTCCCAGCCTACAGAATACATGAAGGATAGTAGTCCGTCGCCAGTCATCACTGACCTGTGGCTGGGTGAGGATACATCTGACGACCCCCACGTGGGTATCGTCCGAATGCTGGGCATCCTGGGCCTCACCTCCCATCTCATAGTACTCGTCAGCTAGCTCTTCATCGGCCTCATAGCTGACTAACTCGAGGCCCGTAGGGGTGGTATCCACGGCCTGTGTGTCCCCAATGTGAAGAGATGGGCGGGTGGGACATTGGTTGGCAAAATGGCCAAACCCATTGCAGCGATAACACTGCTGCCGTGATCCACTAGGCTCCCCAATCATAGGTCCTTTAACTTTATCCTCCCGACGGATAGGAGGCGTAGGCAACAAAGGATGTGCAGGAGGTGCGGGTGCCGGTGGACGGGCTATGGGTGGGGCTGTAAGATGCTGGGGATGAGGAAGGTCCCTCGGGGGTGGAGGACGAGGCCTAGGAGCAAATAGCTTGGGACGAGCGGGCTCCTGAGGTCGAGCCATGGAGGCCCTTGGATACGTGCCAGATGAGCCACGGGGCTCGACACTACGAAGGGGAAAAGAGCCCAACCGATGGTGTGACTCGAACTCGGCCTCGAATTGCTCCAATTCGAGAGCTATCTGATATGCCTGCTCCAAAGTGGTTGCATTGAGGCGAAAGAGTTCATATTGATAATTGGGCCGTAAACCTCTTCGAAAGCGGGATATAGTCATAGTGCTCTCTTCCGTGGCCCCACACCGTAGGTAATACTCATCGAACTCGGCGGTGTACTCGGTCACGGATCGGTTCCCTTGGGAGATGCTTTGCCACTTGTCTATGAGATGTTGGCGATATGAGGTGGGAAGGTACTTCTCCCTCAACTTGGTTTTCATATCATCCCAAGTACCGATCTGGGGTTGACGTCGCTGGTTGAGCAGGCTCTCCACATTGATCCAATAAGTTTGGGCCTGCTCTTGCAGCTTCATCTTTGCGTATCAGACTCTTCGGTGGTCTGTCATCTCAAACCACTCGAAGTACCGGTCTATGCCGGCCTCCCAATCTAAATACACCCTAGGGTCCAAGGACCCGCTAAAAGTGGGAGGGTCCGCACGCACACCCCTAAGAAAGCGGTCGTCATCCTCGTCATCACGATTCCGTCGTTGATGACGATGACCGTTACCCCCTTGATCATTATCAGATGCATAATCATCCACCACATGCACCTGTTGAACCCCAACATTCTCCACTTGAGCCCTTGGCACAGCGGGTTGCTGCACCGGCTCTTGTTGGCCATTCGTCGGCGAGGGTTGCACCACTAATGGGCCCCTCTCGAGGATGGCAATCCTCCCAACTAAGCCCTGGATGGACTGATCCGAACTCTCGGCCCGATCCTCGAGGGCTTTCATCCGCCCTTCTAGACGCGTTCCTATGCCATCCATACGCGTACTAAGACCATCCATACGCGTGTCAAGACGTTCCATAATGGCTTGGAACATCTCGACCGTCGAGGACTCGTCGGAGCTACGGGCCCGGGAATCCGTCATAGGTGGTGGTGGCGAGTATTGGGTACCTCGACGGGTGGGCATGCAAAGACACACGACCTAGAAGACACCGACTAATGCAAACACTCACTAGATGTAAAATGATGCACTTAGACCTAGCCAATATCCGGTACGTGGCGGAGATAAGCGATCCAAAGATCACTCGCGCAAGTACGCTACCCTCCTGATAGTCATAACCTAATGTTCGGGCAACGCCTTTTAATATACCGAGCTATTGGGTGAAATGCAATTTAAAAACATTTTTTTTATTTTTTTTTGAAATTAATGATGATCCTAGACTCGACTTAGACCATGATGCATGCAAGACATATGCAAAGACTACCCTAGACTCAACTCGCTCTGATACCAAACTGATGCGGGACGGACACGGGAGACGACACTATTAGGTGCCACCCTCGGACTCTAGATGAAGATGCGACCAGCAGCACACACCAGGAAGACACTAAGCCCGACACTACGAGCTCCTAGTGGCAAAACGTCGCTAATAGAAGTGGAAGCTCACTCGTCGTCCCAAGCGAGGGAAAGCGCGGATCGTGCGCGGTTAAGGAACCGGCGGAGCTCAAGGGTAGTCCGACTCAACTTCCGGACTCGGATCGAGTCACGGGACGGGTCACACTCACTCTCACTCTCACAGTGGTGACATGGACACGCGGGCTAGTACCTACGCTCTCGGCAGTGGCCTAAGACCGTATACTAGCTAAGCAATGTAACGCCAAGGAGTTAAGACCTTTACCTCCACGCACCCGGCGTGGCGAAGACAACCCCGGTCGAATCACGGACTCCCGGTTAAACAATATCACAGCAATACAAAGATTTGACCCACTCCACGCAGGGAGGTAAAAGGTCACATGTGGAGCCCGGGAATCACGCAACTCGGGTTGACGGGCAGCATCTTGATATCGCCCGGCGGTGCCGAACTCCGCACTTTTGTGCTTTCCGAACGGCGGGTTCTGCGGGCCCGCGGGGCCCACGGATGGCGCTGTCCTCCGGATCTGCGGGGGTGGGACCCACTATGATGGGGACCCCTGGTGGCGTGCCTCCACGGACGGCGGTCGGTCGGTAACACCGATCGGGGGTCGATCGGCCCCGATTCCCAATTGTTGAACTAGCTGCCCACGGATTCTGATTTCTGTTTTCCGACGCGCGCTCCGGCGAAAACGGCCGCAGCGATCAATCCCGACGTTGGATCGGGACGCACGAGCTATCGTTGGAAAGCTCTCTTCAAATGCTTCAATCTAGACCCAGAGAGATCTACTGGATCTGGTTGGATCAGAACTTTAATGAATTTACAAGCCCCTGTTATATAGTAACCGAAATCTCAGATCTGCAGGGTACTTGTCTGAGAACCACCGTTGACCGTCAAGTAAACCTCTGATTCAGCTCTTGAGGTCTTCTTCAAAGTTGTAGGGTATCAAACCACGGAACGGGGACTAGTTTTGGAATTTGATTTGGAGGTGATGGTGATTTACTATAATTTTTGGGGTGACTAGTGGTCGGATCTGGGAACAGGGGGACAGAACTGTAGCTGGGACTGAGAACGATTTTTAGAAAATATGAGATGAGCGAACCAAAAATTGAGAAAAATTGTGGATGAAGGGGTGGATGGGTGGAACCTCCAGTAAAATTGGGCGAACTAGAAAAAAATCAAAAAGTGGACCTAAGACATAAAACTAAGGGCGGAGATGAATCTGGATAGAACTCTGGCAGAACCAAAATGGAAAAGTGGACGAAAATCAAAAATTATGAAACGAGATCTGAATGGCAAACCAAAATTTTTGGGGTATCCTTGACACCTCTGGAACATCCACTAAAATCCCCAGATCTATCTGAGCTCAGGGCTGAGACAGGAAATTCATGGAAGCTTCTGTGGTACTGCGCGGGCAAAACTCCTTTGATGGCGAAGGTGGTGCGGTGGCGGCTCATGGCGACGGCGGCGATCGTCGGAACCGATACACGAGGCGTCACACCTCAGAATGGAAGCCTTCACAGCTTCAAGGGGGAGAGGGAGGAGAGAGGAGGGGGGCGCACCAGCCCTTGCTCTTGAATTTCTTTGAATCAAATGGCATTAATTCATCAAAATAGAAAAATACAAGCTTAAATAGGGTACATCTCACATCCATCCACAACCATTGGATCTAGGGGATGGGAATGGAGGGTTGGGATGGAGTGTGACACACACACAAAAAATATATAAAAAACTACAAGGAGGGGGGCGGCCCTTGGACCAAGGAGAGTGGCTTGAATTGGTAGGTGGGGTGGGTGGCCAAAATGTGGACTTTCCAAGCCACTTGTCCCCCACTTGGCCCACCTATCTAGAAGCCTCCTTTTGACATGTTGACTGACTCCACATGGGGCCCTTGGCTGAGGTGGCTCAATGGGATGGGGCCTGGGGGGCCCGTGGGGCCCACGGGGTCCAAATTGTACATAAGCCCCTCTTACAATCAAAATAGCAAACCGAATACAACGAAATAAACATAAATTACACACACATAAAGGCTAACTAAATATGATAAATAGGGAGGCTCGAGGCGGAGTCTCCAGGCTGTCTCCGAGCCAGATGGACGCTGAGGTGGCTCAAGTCGTGCTCCGTGTGCGGTACCGGTGGCTCGGCGTGTTGCGCCGCTCAACTGCTCGGGTGTCCGCACCAGGCCTGGGGTAAAAGCGTCATAAGATCAGGGTAAGGAATGCCCTAGGGCTCCCCTCCCTCCTTGACCAAGTCAAGGGAGCAGTGGCCATTGCTTTTTTGGTGTGAAAGGAGATAAAGGAAAAGATTTTATTGAATTATTTTGGAGAGAATTTCTTGGAGAGAAAATAGAAGGAGATCTCCTCCTTATCAGGAAAGCCAAGGGGAGCCCCTTTCCTCTCTTCATCCAAAGCCTAATCTCCTGGAATCCCAGCTCTCCATCTTCGTCAAATGTGATCTCCACCCTCCATTTGATCTAGTTTCTCTATAAATACCCTTTGTTAAGAGGGGGAAAGGGAGTTTTTTCCTTTTCTTTTTCTTCTTAGCTTAGAATCCCATCCTTCTTTTTTCACCTAGTTTAAGTCGACCTTTTTCACCTATATTTATTTCTTTTTTCATCCTACTCTCTTCATAAAAGTTCTTCATTTTTAAATGCTCTCTAACTTTATCTTTTTTGTCATTCTCTATTTCCCCTTAGTTTTCATGCTATCATCCAGTTTTCAAGGCTCTATCTTCCGTGATTTATTGTTCACCCAAACTTGCATCCCCCTGTTCTTTGCACATTTCCTCCCTCTTATTCTCTTTTTCTCCCTCTGCGCCATTCATCAAAGTTCTTTCTCTCTTCCTCCTCTTCAACTTCTTCTTCTTTGTCATCCTCTAAATATTCCTGCTTTCAAAGTTATTTTAATTTCAATCTTCCTCTATTTTTAATATTTCTGTTTTACTCTCTCATCTTCTTCCTTCTTCATCTCCACACAAACCCTTCCGCATTCCTCTCTATATTTCACTCCAAGGTTTGTCCTCCACAACTCTCCTTTTACGGCGGCGTGGACATCAAGGCAGGCGACGTTCCAAGACTCATGATGTGGACAACGATGGCTTCTTCATCCACCTCTTTCCGCGGCGGTCTCCTTCAAGGCAGAGCGATCCTCTCCAAGGCTCGACGAGGAGGAGACGACGGTGTTCATCATCCTTTCATGGCTCTAGTTTCTTCACTTTTATCTTAGTTTACATTGGTTGTAATCTCCATTTTCATAGAACTTGTACTTTTCAATTCATAGCAATACAAGTTTCATTTTGTGCAATTTTATTTCTTTCTCTTCATCTCCCTCTCTTCCAATTTTCTCTTCTTCAACCCTCCAACGTTCATTAGTTAGATTTTATTTCAAGCAATTTTAAGTTTTTACTTTATCCTACTCACTCCACGATTTGCTAAAAAAATACAAGAAGTTTTCTAACTTAGGAAAAGTTTCTTCATCCTCGTGGGATCAACCCGTGCTCATCACATTACTTGGATTTCAAATCTTTTTAGTGAGTGAGCGCGGTAACTTATTTTGAAATTGTGGCACGGCTTTTGACGATGAGTGTTAGTGGCTATCTGGACTGCCTAATCATAAGTATTTTTCAAATCTAAGGAGTCCTCGAAGTCCTCACTGGTTTCATCACTGCTCCCAGACACCTTGAGAGCCACTGGTTTCTTCTTCTTATACTCCTCATTTCTCTTCAAATTGAGCTCGTAGGTCATCAATGACCCAATCAGCTCATTCACTATCATAGTAGACAAATCATTCAAATCTTCTATTATAGTGGCCTTGGTGTGCCACGCTAGTGGAAGAGACCTAAGAATTTTTCTTACAAGCTCATTGTCAGAGTAGTCCTTACCAAAAGCCTTAGGGTTGTTCGTTAGTTCAGTGAACCTAGCATACATATGAGAAATGGTTTCATCATGTTTCATTTTCAACATCTCGTAATCTGAAAATAACATATTAGCCTTAGTGGCTCTTACCTGAGATGTTCCTTCGTAGATTAGTTCCAACCTGTCCCACATCTCCTTTGCTGACTTACATGTAGAGACCCTGGAGTACTCGGCTGGATGAATGGAGCACTACATTACATTCATGGTGCCCCAGTTGATGGTAGACATCAGGATCTACTCCCTTGTCCAAGCATTTTCATCATCTGGGAGCTTGAACGGACCGCGGCTCACGACCCACTAGATCCCATGGGTTTGCGCTTGCAGGAAGACCTCCATCCTGTTTTTCCAGTACAAATAGTTAGATCCATCAAAATACGGTGGCCTATTTATCAAATGCCCCTCAGCTAGAAAACTGTGATCATTGATATTATCAGATCTCCCCTAGTCGTTGGACAACATTATAGGAACCCGCGCTCTGATACCAAATGTTAAGAGTGAAAATACGAATATAGAGGTGGATGAATTGATCCGCCCCTCAAATAGACAAATTAAAAACTAACACTCAGAATAATACCTGACAAATTGTCAAGATAAGCAACTGAAGAACTGAGTAAGTAACTATTTTGGAACAGCACTGCCCACAAACACTTGACTGACATAAATAACAATTTGAAAACAACGTTAGACAAACGAACAACAAGGGGACTTAGTGAATGGAGGTAGAAGATAAGGAATGCAAACCACAGTACTCAGAAAATTTTAAGGTGGTTCGGTCGCTGCCCAGCAACCTACGTCCACCCCTCACCTGATCAGGGTGAGGCTTCCTTGCTGAAGCAAAAAGATCGCGGAAACAATCCGCTACAAATGCTGAAACCACAGCTTATCCCGGAGGAACACACTCCTCCCACACTTTGAACAACCAGAGTGCAACTGTGTACAACACCCATATATATAAACCCCTGATCGTGCGACCCTGCACGACCAGACCTGCTGCTCACAGTAGCAGATGAGGATCACTCCTCAATACTCTGGACAACCAGAGCAACCCGTGAATAATGCCCAGCTGCTCACAACCCTGAATCGTGTGATGCAACCTGGTCAGGAACACGGAACAATAAAGAGTAAAAGGAAAAGGAAAAAGAGTAAAAAGGAAAAGATTGACAATGTAGCTCAATTCAAGAGCCTTTGTGTCACGCCCCGAGTGCGGAAGATTACCCGGAGGCGTGACGCGTCTATATAGATCGTGTCAATCATGTAAATATTAGAGTGCTCAAATAACTAAGATTTAACTCGAAATTTAATACAAATAGTACGAGCTGACAATTGTCACAATTAATCAAATGACAAATACATGTGTTCCCAAAGTCCAACGACTAGGCTTCAAATCTTGAGCAGTTCTAATCAAGTTGACTAATACAAATGACATAGATGAATTGATACAACCGACATAAGTGAACTAATACAATAACAAAAGGGACATGACAATTTGATAACTTCACTCTAACACTCATCACTCAGTCTCATTCCCTTCCGAGTGTTGGTTGGCATCCAAATTACCTGAAAATATTAGAAAATAACTAGATGAGCGAATCGCTCAGTAGGAATTACATCTCAAGATTTAACAGGCTTTAAGTGGTTTACAAGTTCAATTAATGTCAGTAAAACTATGCATGTAGATGAGTAGATATCAAGGATTGTAAAAATCGACAAGAGCAGTGAAGGAATAACAAGTGAGAGTATAAGGATTCCAACTTCAATGCAGCAATAGCAAGAGATTCAAGCAAGTAATAACTGGAATTAACGAAATCTTTCCAAGAGAGTAAGAACTCATGTCAAGCAAGTAATAAAAAATAATATAAATTCAAGCATGTAAAATTGGAATTGGCTATTTATCAATTTCATTCAAGTAAAACTTTACCCTTCTGCGGGTCTCAAGTCAAATCAATCAAGTAATATCACGAGAATGAGTGGAATGTCTAAAGCCTAGCAAGCAAGTACTTCGGTGCAATGCCAAACACCGTGGTCAATAAACTCATATGGGCACAAGTACCTTCGGGTGCTCCTCCTAGGACCAGACCGGGCCCTATATGCACAGCATTAATCATGTCTGTCGACATCCACTCTCATTTATAGCCAATATGGAATTTCAAGGTTTGACCAGTATGATATATAAGGTAGAATTATGGAATGGAATCCAATGGCGCATTAATGTGTAGGGATGAACTAGGAGTGGAAACCAGTAACGTTTGATACACGGAAAAAAAACTAGATAAGAGAGGTGCCTTATGGGCCACCTGACAATTTTAGAAACGACACCCTCACTGTGGGATGCCCTTCCTGGGAATTATACAGGGTTTAGAGGACCCTGTCAGGAGTTAAATATCACCTCTCAGGCCGCCATCTATCAGTGGAGATGGCAAAAGCGAAAGCCTAACGATCAGGTTAACGCAATGAGCCAGCTATAGTTCATCGCGTTAACCCTGCAATTCATCGCGTCAACCCTGCGAACAGGCTGGGTCGACTCATCAGTTCATCGCGTCAACCCTGCGAACAGGCAGGGTCGACTCATCAGTTCATCGCGTCAAACCTATGAACAGGAAGGGTCGACTCATCAGTTCATTGCGTCAACCCTGTGAACTAGCAGGATCAACAGGCAGGGTCGACTCTGCCAACAGGCAGGGTCGACTCTGCCGTTCACTGCGTCAACGCGGTGAACAGGCAGGGTCGACTCTGCCAACAGGCAGGGTCGACCCTGTCAACAGTTAGGGTCGACTCTACCGTTCACTACGTCAACGCGGTGAATAGGCAGGGTCGACCCTGTCAACAGGCAGGGTCGACTCTGCCGTTCACTGCGTCAACGTGGTGAACAGGCAGGGTCGACCCTTTCAACAGGCAAGGTCGACTCTGCCAACAGGCAGGGTCGACCCTGTCAACAGGCAGGGTCGACTCTGCCGTTCACTGCGTCAACGCGGTGAACAGGCAGGGTCGACCCTGTCAACAGGCAGGGTCGACTCTGCCGTTCATCACGTCAATGCGGTGAACTGGCAGGGTCGACTCTGCAGTTCAAATCTGCTCAAAATGGCTTAAGGTATTAATCTTTGATTAAGCTAGGGTTTTAACCTTTGATTTAAGTTTATTTAGGTAAAACTGATGACATGGATAGATAGAGAAAACTGTAAGGATTATAGATCTTTATTTATGCACTCGTTTCATGCTTTAGTTGCTTAAATATCAGATTTTTAACATGACGTATTATACAAGTTTTCATTTTTAAAAGAACTAAATGGAGACAAGGTTTCTAGATAGGCTACCTAACAGATTAATTAGGTATGCTAATTAGTTAGTAGATCAACTAACATGTTAATCAGGTATGTTAACAGGTTAGTTAAACTAATAAGTTACGTAAAAATACGATAAAACTTGCGTTAGACGGATATATCGTATGGATATGAAGCTAATACATGCCAACTACCCTAGATTGAAGCTAATACATGCTAATCAATGCTAATCATCTTGGGTATAAGGCTACTATATGCTAATTATCTTAGGTACGAGGCTAATACATGCTAATCATCCTAGATTTAAGCTAACACATGCTAATTATTCTAGGTATGAGACTAATACTTGCTAATTATCTTGGGTATGAAGCTAATACACGCTAATCATTCTAGATTTAAGCCAACACATACTAATTATTCTAGGTATGAGACTACTACTTGCTAATACATGCTAGTTATTCTGGGTATAAGGCTAATACATGCTAATTATCTTAGGTATGAAGCTAATACATACTAATCGTCCTAGATTTAAGCTAACACATACTAATTATTCTAGGTATGAGACTAATACTTGCTAATACATGCTAATTATTCTGGGTATAAAGCTAATACATGCTAATTATCTTAGGTATGAAGCTAATACATGCTAATTATCCTATATTTAAGCTAACACATGCTTTATAAACACTAAATATCGCATGGAAATGAGCCTAAGACTAAATACCTAGACTAATCATCCTAGATTAGCTACTAGTTTAGTTAAAAGTTGAGAACACATACCTCTGTGAAGTGGCAATAGTTGTAGCAAATGGAAGAAGTAACTCTTCCCTTCTCTGCAACCCTTCAGAAGTGTCTCCCCTTCTCAACAGCAAGCCTTCTAGCCAACGAAGGTTTGCTTCGTTAGGAGTATAATATAAGGTTTGAGTTGGCAAGAGGGGAAACAAGATCCGTGAAAATCGGATCTCAGTGGGATGCCAGCTTATACAGGCTGTTGGGGATAAGGAAATCGAAAGGTTGTCCGATGGATTGTAGCTCCTATGAGAGGGTGGTTTATTTATTTTAAACTTCCTACTTAACTTTCATGATTTTTATCTTTAAAATTTGATGGAGTTAGTTAATGAAATTTCATGGATAAGATCCTTATATTTTTCTCTATTTTTACATATAATTTTGTTTTGAAAAATTCTTTTTAAATAAAAAGTGATACTATTCATGGCACTATTCACGTATGAAAAGGAACGCATGTTTGTCTAAAAAAATCACAAGCCTGGAGGGGGGTCGTGTATTGCTTTGGCACAAAAGTAAATTGTGGATTCTAGGATTTGAACCCTAGTCATTGGGTTGAAAGACAAGTTACTTAACCAACTACACTAGGAAGCCACTCGTTAAGTGAATACTCTTTACATATGATAACTACGTGTTTTAACTTCTTACTTAATCTAGAGTTTATCTAATATATATTTTTTGAGAAATATTATTAATATATATATATATATATATATATATATTTTTTTTTATACGGGATGCTACACCTTGAAATCTCGGAGTTGCTCCTTCAGATTTCTCTAACAACGCTTCAACTCTCTCTCTCTCTCTTCTTCTTTCTCTTTCTCTTCTTTCTGACTTCGAGGTGGCTCTCTGTAGATTTCTCACTGAAGGCTTATCTTCTCTTCGATGGTAGCAACTATCTCGTTCTCCAAGACTGTGGGTGACTATATATAGAGCAGAGCTTGGACAAAATTTTGGATAATATGAATATTCAATTTAATCCCCTGTTGGTCCACATGTCAATGAGGAATGTACGTACTCTCCTAGGATCATTCCTGAACCCAAGACACATGTCTTGGATCATGTGCCCATGATTGGTTTTTGCTGTCACATGACCAACTTAGCTTTTGCAAATCATGCCTGCCGGAATGAGTTGACTTCCTCTAATTTCTAGTGTTTCTACATTAGATGCGTCGACACCAGAACTTGATTGCGTCGACATAGCCTTTGTATATCCATCTAGTGTTGTTGGAAGAGATCTTGCTTGCCTTCACGATTGCATTGACTCGATTACTTTGTTGTGTCGGCGAAATTTGTGCATGGTTTGATATCTTGCTAGAATGACCTTGTTGTGTCGACGGCATAGAGTTGTTGCGTCGACCCAATCTGCTTGCTGCCTAAGGGTTGGCTGAAAGATCATATTATTGTGTTGACCCCACCAGGTTATTGTGTCGACCCATCGCTTGTATGACTTAGATGCTGACGATTTGAGAAAAATTATTGTGTCAACGTGATGCGGGACGGACACGGGAACTGACTCAAAGTGATGCGGACCTCGGACTATAAATGCGGACACGACCAGCAACATACAACAATGGAGACACTTTGGCCCGACACTAAGAGTTCCTATGGGCTATACGTCGCTAACAGAAACGTAAGCTCACTCGTCGTCCCAAGCGAGGGGAAATGCGGATCCGCGCGGTTGAGAAATCGGCAGAGTCAAGGGTGGTCGACTCACTTCCGTGCTCGGATCGAGCCACGCGACGGGTCACTCTCTCACTCATAGCGGTGACATGGACTCATGGGCTAGGTTCCTATCGCACTCAGCAGCGGCACACGACCATATACTAGCTAAGCAAGTAAATGCCAAGAAGTCGAGATCGTTACCTCCACGCTCCCGGCGTGGGGAAGACAACCACGGCCAATCCTGTACTCCCGTTTAAACAAATACACTGTTGTACAAGGATTTGACCCACTCCACGTAGGGAGGTAATAGGTCACATGTGGGGCCTGGGAGTAGCGGGAATTGGGTTGATGGGCAGCATCTTGATGTCGCCCGTCGGTGCCGAAACCCGCCTTTCAGTGCTGTCCAGACGGTGCGATCTGCGGGTACGTAGGGCCCACGCGCTGCTCAGCCCTCCAGATCTGACGGGGTGGGTCCCACTATGGTGGGCACACCTGGAGGTGCGCCTCCCTAGATGACGACAGGGCTGGAACGCCGGTTGGAGGCCGGGCGGCTCTGATCACCACTTGTCGGAAGTGCTGTCCACGGATCTGAAACCTCTATTTTTTGACGCATGACCCGGCGAGATCGGCTACTGCGATCAACACCGATGTCGGATCGGCACGAAACTAGCGCCGTTGGAACGATTACTTGAAATCCTTCGACCCGATGGGACTCAAAAAAATTCACCGGAGCCATGCTTCTGATGGGCGATTTTAGAAACGGCTTGTTCTCAGTTTCAGATCTGGCCGGGCAGAACTAGAGTTTCCTGAGAGTTGGCGTTGACTGTAGGGTAGACCTCTGATTCAGACCTCGATCTCTTCGTAAAAGTTGTAGAGGGGAGAGAGAGAGAAACGGCAATAATTCTTACGACCGATTTGGTGGAGGTTTGGACAGGGAAAGCTATTTTATACTGGTGGGTGGTCGGATCTGGACAGAGACAGACAGAACTAAGTGGGATCTGAAAGTTATTTTTTGAAAAAAGATGAAGGCCTTTAAAAATTCCACGAAAATTCGTGGATGGAGGGGGTGTTGGTCAGAACCTCCAGTAAAATTGGGGGCTCAAGAATCAAGAAGAGGTCCGAAGAGGGGAAACTCAGAGCTATTGTGAATCTAGACTGAAAGCTGGCAGATCTGGATGGAAAGAAAGAATGAAAATAGAAACTGATGCGGGACGGACACGGGAACCGACTCTAAGTGATGCAGACCTCGGACTCTAAATGCGGACACGACTAGCAACATACAACAATGGAGACACTTTGACCTGAAACTAACAGTTCCTATGGGCTATACGTCGCTAACAGAAACGCAAGCTCACTCGTCGTCCCAAGCGAGGGGAAACGCGGATCCACGCGGTTGAGAAACGGGCAGAGTCAAGGGTGGTCGACTAACTTCCGTGCTCGGATCGAGCCACGCGACGGGTCACTCTCTCGCTCACAGCGGTGACATGGACTCACGGGCTAGGTTCCTATCGCACTCAGCAATGGCACACGACCATATACTAGCTGAGCAAGTAAATGCCAAGAAGTCGAGATCGTTACCTCCACGCTCCCGGCGTGGGGAAGACAACCTCGGCCAATCCTGTACTCCCGGTTAAACAAATACACTGCGGTACAAAGATTTGACCCACTCCACGCAGGGAGGTAATAGGTCACATGTGGGGCCCAGGAGTAGCGGGAATTGGGTTGACGGGCAGCATCTTGATGTCACCCGTCGGTGCCGAAACCCACATTTCAGTGCTGTCCGGACGGCGCGATCTGTGGGTACGTTGCGCCCACGCGCTGCTCAGCCCTCCGGATCTGACGGGGTGGGTCCCTCTGTGGTGGGGACACTTGGAGATGCGCCTCCCTGGATGGCGGCAGGGTTGGAATGCCGGTTGGAGGCCGGGCGGCTCCGATCACCACTTTTCGGAAGTGCTATCCATGGATCTGCAACCTATATTTTTTGGCGCGTGACCCGACGAGATTGGCTACTGCGATCAGCACCAATGTCGGATTGGCACAAAACTAGCGCCGTTGGAACGCTGACTTGAAATCCTTTGACACTATGGGATTCAAAAAAAATCACCGGAGCCGTGCTTCTGATGGGCGATTTTAGAACCGGCCTATTCTCAATTTTAGATCTGGCAGGGCAGAACTAGTGTTTTCTAAGAGTTGGCGTTGACCACAGGGTGGACCTCTGAATCAGACCTCGTGCTCTTCATGAAAGTTGTAGAGAGGAGAGAGAGGGAAACGGCAATAATTTTCATGACCGCTTTAGTGGAGGTGTGGGTGGGGAAAGCTATTTTATACTGGTGGGTGGTCGGATCTAGACAGAGACAGACAAAACTAAGTGGGATCTGAAAGTGATTTTTAGAAAATAGGTGAAAGCCTTTAGAAATTCCACAAACATTCGAGGATGGAGGGGGTGTTGGACAGAACTTCCAGTAAAATTGGAGACTCAAGCAAAAATCAAGACGAGGTCCGAAGAGGGGAAACTCAGAGCTACTGTGAATCTAGACTGAAAGCTGGAAGATCTGAATTGAAAGGAAGAACGAAAATGGAAAATTACAAAATGGAAGCTAGAAGCCTAACCAAATTTTCTGGGACGTGGAGAAGACACCTGGAACTCACCCAGAAAGTTTGGGCTCCAGAAGAACTCGTGGTTGAGAGTTAAAAATCTGAGAATGGCCTGTTGTCACCCGATTGGCAGAATACCGACGGAGGCGGTGGCGGTGCAACGGCGGCTCGATGGCGGCGGCAACGACGAACTCCACACCAGATAGATGAGGCTTCCCACCTCAGAACACAGCCTTCCCAGCTGCAAGAAGAAGAGAGGAGAGAGAGAGAGGGGCGGCCCTTGCTTGGAGCTCCAAAAAAATTCTGATTTTCTTTTCATTAATTCCCATCAAATGAAAATACAAGCTATTTATGTGAAATGATAAAAGACACTAACTATCTCTAGATCTAGGGTTGGGGAGGGGTAAAAGAGGGAGTCCATAATTTATTTCTCCCATGTGATTTGGAACAAATAAAAAAAAGGATTTCAAACCTATTAAACTATAATAAGCTAGGGGCGCCCCCTTGATTTCTTGGTCCCCATTTTTGAATTTTGCTACCCTTTGTCCCCCCCTTTGTCCAACCCTTTTAGAAGCCCACATTGGACGGTTGACTGACCTCACATGGGCCCAAGAGATGAGGTGGATCAATGGGAGAAAGGATGGTGGCCCGCGGGACCCAGGTGGTCCGACTTTACAAATAAACCCCAGTTACAATCCAAATTACAGTCCAAATAAAGCCAAATAAATACACATTACATACAAATAAAGTCCTAGTAAATACTACAAATATCGAGACTCAAGGGGGAGTCTCCAGGCTATCTCCGAGACAGATGGAAGCCGATGTAGCCCGAGTGGTGCTCCGCGTACGGTACCGCCGGTTCGTCGGTTCGTGCTTCTCGCTCGCCCTAGTGTCCGCACCACAACGCTACGTGGTTGTTATGTTGACTCTTCATTCATCTCGCTTTGAGAACAACTTTCTGAATTTCATTTTCTTCTTCTGTTGAGTCTACGTATTGAGACTTTGCATCGACTCATCCTTAAACATGGAAATTGCTTTCTTTTACTGCGTCGACCGAATGTTTATTCTGTGTCAACTCCTCCTTGATCACTGACATTATTTTCTTCTACTGCATCGACCAAGTGTGTATATTGCGTCGACTCTTCCTTACTTGACTTCTTCCATGTTAATTGATTGATTTTACTTGTTAACCCCCAAAAAATATAGAAAGTTAGATATTTGGGAACATCATTCTGGTCTTCAAAATAAACTTCATCAGGTGCTAATTTTAAACTGGATTTGAAGATCATGAATACTGATTCATAGTTAGACATCATCCAAACCAGGGACACAACATATAAAGCTTTGCAACTGTCATGGTCTCTATTGAGTGGCCTTTTCATAAGGCATCGCAATCGCAGAAGTGTCCTTGACTGAACCGAAAAAATCAAACGAACTTAGTAAATATCTGTCGACTGATATTCATATCAGTTGACTGAATTCCGGATAGGTCGATTGATATTCACATTTCATCTGCCTATCTTCTTTCTTCAGACTACCCATCTTTAGTGCATCATTTCAAAATACTGGAAAGTCAATTTCCAGCCCATAAGAAGTCCTCCGTACTTTGATATACACGTGCTGGCTTAGCTGGGTCATGTTGCTGAGAACCTAGAAAGTCTATCAACCAAAGTTGAACTAGTCGACTGAATTTTTACAATATCAGTCGACTGAAACTGATATCAGTTGATTGATATCTCATATCTGTTGACTGAATCTGCCTTATTTCTGCAAATGGTCGACTAGTTTACTTGATAATCAGACACTTAGAAGATTTATCAGGAAACTTCATGCAGCTCATAGGTCATAGTTAGACATCATCAAAACACATAACGCAACACCCACAAGGACAAAGACATGTGAACAAATGCTTTAGAGATTGCCTCATCCCTTACTATGGCCAATATAATGCAGAACACTCAGAAGCTTCATATTGAAATGTCTAGTATAAATACAAATATTCTGCACTTTTATGAGTATGTGCAAGATGAAATGAATAATATTAAGAGGAAAATGCTTGATTCATGTGAAAAATCTGAACAAAAATTGATAGAAATGCAACATGAACTTATCTCTTGGTATCTCGATATTCATTAGCATAATATACAACTTGAGGACAAAATGGTTGCATCTTTAAGAGGTATCACAGATCCCACGCAAGCTCATTATGAAAATTTCATGAGATTGAATAACCAAGTTCTGTTTACCTTTAAAGATCAACAGTCAAGCTTGAGTCAACTAAGAGCTGATTACATTACATGTGAAGGACAAGTAACTTACACTAACCAGAAGATAGTAGAAGACAATGAGAAGCAAAAGGAGAAAATTGGGGCAATCAAGGAAATGAGTCAGGAAGATCAAAACTTCCTTATCGTATTAACTGCTGTGCCAAAGCAGTTAACATCTCAGACTACCAATCCAACATCTCAAGTAGCAGCTCTCAATTCAAGACCACATATTACTTGTCCCCTCCTCTCTCTTTCTCCTACTAAGCCTCATCAGTCTATTCTGTCACCATCTCTAGGAATCCTTCAGACTCCTTCTATTCAACCTGCTAGGAAAACCAAAATCCTTGCCAAACGTGGTCCTAGGGGTCCTCCATGGTGCTCTATTTCTATATTTCCACATATTGATCCCCATAATCCCATTGTTCCTTTGCTCTTTAATGATGACCAAAAGTATCTTCTCTTTTACACCTAGTTTGTCAAACTGTAACAATGTAGAGCTCTATTTATCAGAATGCTGAGAATCAACACAACACTGAAACTGCAAAAATAGAGTAT
This sequence comes from Amorphophallus konjac, assembly GCA_022559845.1. Lineage (NCBI taxonomy): Eukaryota > Viridiplantae > Streptophyta > Magnoliopsida > Alismatales > Araceae > Amorphophallus > Amorphophallus konjac. The sequence continues at coordinate 38,042 of JAHNEJ010002422.1, read as the reverse complement.
CGTTGGTATAAATTCTTTACTCAGAACATTCATCAGATAAGGGCTTATTACAATCGATCAGGTTATGGGGGTTAAGAAAGAATGTTTCAAATATACACTGGAAGAATGGAGAATAGTCTCAGCATATGCCAATCTATTTGAGCTAGATCTGCATGAAAAACTTGCACAAGAACAAGATCCTATATCATTTCAAGAATGGTCTATGCAAGAAGTTTACAAGCAGTTTCATGAGGAAATCTTCAGAGCACCAAAATTCTATGATATTTATCTCAAGATTTGCAACAAAAGACACGTCCATGGGCTAGATCCCACTTCTTTTTAGAAATTCTTAGATCAAGAATGGCAATATCAGCAAGAACTTACAGTAGCTGGAGGATATCCTCTACCACTATCTCACCCTTCAAATTTTTCCTCAACTTCTCATAAATATTTTAGAAAAAGAAAATATTTCATGACTCATTTTCTGTAAAGTTCAGATTCTTGCTCTCTATAAATCTATGAATAGATATAACTTTTATGCTCAATTCTTTCTGTTCTAATTTCTCTATGTGCTTGCCTCTTATTCTCATATCCCAACTGCACCTTTTTGTTGAATGACAAAATGGGGGGGGGGGAGGGAGAAAGTTCATGTTCACAGGATGCTCATGTTCACATGAACATATAAATGTTATATTTCAATCTATCTTTGACTCATCCCTCTCAAAAGTTTTGTCATCACCAGAAATGGGGAGGTTGTTAATTCAAAGATTATTTCTCATAGTCTTGGTGATAACAACACTACTTATATTTCTAAGGAACATAATTACTCAGTAATGACATGAAGATCATAAATGGCTGATAAATGAAATACATAAAAAATGAGAAAAGTAAAATAAATATAGTAGAAAATATTCTAAGTTGATCAGTCTTGTTTAGGAGTAAAAAAGAACAAAGGTGCAAAAGGAATTCAAACTTTATAGGCACCGAAATAATCCGCCTATCTAGTATCTTAGGCGCAAGAAAAATTCACTTAGGCACTAGAAATCTATATAGGCACTAAAACAAAAAGACAAACAAAACATTGGCAATATAAAAAGAACTTAGGCGCTTCTCCTATCGACTTCAGTACATAGGCGCAATATCACTTAAATCGTTGCTTCGCCTATCTCACTTAGGTGAAAAGACAATCGCCTATCCTATTCATCAGGCGACTAAAACTCACTTCTCCTATCTTGCTACATCGTCTATAAGATCACCTATCTTTGTAAAAAAAGGAAAATTACATAGGCGCTGTGATTCATTTAGGTGCTCTTTCGCATATCCTTTTCACCTATCCTCTTTGCCTATCATAAAGCATTCGCTTATCACTTAGGCGATATCCAACTTAGGTGCAAGATCACATATTCTTCTTTAAGAGCTAAAACAAAGGTGATTTATCAACAATCTCATAAGGCACTAAAAACATCGCCTATCTCATTCATTTAGACAAAGAATCACTTTGTCTATTCTGAAGACTACGACTATCTCTAGAGTTGAAGAAAGCTTTCCTTATCCTAATAGTTTCGCCTATTAATAAAGATAAAAATATTTTAGGTGTAAACACTTTGCCTATCTTGTTCACGTAGGCATTAATATTCAACTTAGGCAATGTCAAGCATATATAGGCGTAGGAATTTCGTCTATCTCAAACAAACAAACTTCGCCAATCCTACTGACAACGCCTATCCAAATTAACAAGAAATGTACTATTGAGCTTTATCTCTATATCTTTAATGGCTACTTTTACACACAGTTATTTGATAAAACCTTTTTAGGATGAAAGATTTATTCAGCTATGATTTTATCTTTTGTATAATCCTTACCTGTCTTATTCAAGAAAACACATATCAACTATCTTTCTTATAATTATATACTATTTAGAAAGCTATAATTTGGGAGGTAGTTAATTGAGGAAACAAAAGCATAAGATGATAATTGAATTAAATTATCACGCCCTGAGATATATGTGTACAGCTGTGGCACAGACGTCTCGACATCTCAAGAGCAAGTTGAAGATGGGAAGGCCAAATAAACTTTGTACCTCCCCCAAGCAAGATGAATATATACCTAGTGCTCGCCACCCAACAAAGAAGCCCCTCGGCAGAAGAGACAACCCCGGCTCTCCAGTCAGCATGGCCGAAGGTCGAATCAGAAGAAGCTCGGAAACTCGGACGCGGGTTTGGCTTGTCCCAAAAATCACTCAAAGTCCCGAATCGGGATTCAAAAACTCCGAGCTAAACACCTCGGAGCAGGAGTATTACAGCTGAAGTTCTTCATGAGCACAACTAATTGCCTGAATGGCCGCGAAGCGGAGATGAGGTCTAAACAGGCGCGGCCTACACTTAAACTGGTGCGCCCTTGCTTAGGCCTTAAATCGGCGCGCTCCTTCCAACAGCCTTAAACCAGCGCCCCCCTTCTCATTCCAAACCGGCGCACCCCTTGTGTGTTGCTAATCCGGCGCGCACAACTCCGCACCATTTTAACCGAATGGCCATCCCATCCGCCAGCCGATACCCTATTTTCGCATCAGTCTGGTGCCGAGAGGGCATTCAATGCTCTGATGCCCTACCTCCACGGGCATTCAATGCTCGAAGCTCTGTCTCCACATCCGTTCGACAGCGCAGCGGCGAAGGCATGCATCGACGGTGGATGCAGCAGAAGATCTCCCGGTAAACCCACGAACGTCCCATCCTCGGACGAATGCCAGCGTACTGCGTAAATCAACGGATAACACCGTGGCATGTCAATCCCGTTCGTCCGGCAAACAAAAGTAAGTGGCGGGAGTTTCTTCCGTTCGAGCAAAGAAAGGGCAACTCGTTCTATATATACTCTGCCTGTTCCACAAAGAAACTGGCTGGCTGGCCATTAGGAAAGGAAGCCGGCACCCGAAGAGAAGAAGAAACTCAGTGAGAAGAAAAGACCACCCGAAGAGAAGAAGCCCCGTCCCTGCGCCTGCTAGGTAAAAAAATTAGAGAGAGATTGAGCATGAGAGAAGAGAGGTGAGCTCGGAGGGGGAGGAGCTTGTGCTCCGTTCCCCCTCCCCCGTCGATGTATTTCTTCCCTTCTCTTTAATGTATTTTCCCCTTTTTTTTGCTTTGGGGTAGATTCCCCATTGTCTTTCCCCTTGCGGATGAATAAAAAGAAAAGCCCTTTTGCAATATATGGTGTTCTGCTTTGACCTCCTCCCCTTTCTCTTGGTTTTCTTATCATCCAGGGACCTCAAAGACCTGCCTCTTTGTGGCACGGCCTTCAAAGGAATCCATCGAAGGGATGAACATCTAAAGCCTCTCATGGCACACATTTGCCCCGCTTGAACGTTAATGAAATCATCACCCGTGAGCTGTGAGAGCTCTTGAAGGCTAGTCCTCGAGCTCTTCCACACTCACATCTGGGTTATCGGACCGCCGTGAGGTCTGCATTTTGAGGTCCACCCCGGAGCAATATGTTTGGTGTTCCTCTATTTTCTCTGGCAAGCCTCAATCCGAGGGAGATGCTGCCCGATTTTTGCCAGAATCATGAGCAGAACAACAAGAACAAGTAAATAAACTAAACTCCCCGAGGGCCAGAGCTGCATATGCTTGAAGCCCCTAATCACAACTGAATCTCTGAGTTCCTGCACAAACCCTCCTAATAAAACATTCAATCATCATGCTCGTTCACCTTAATAAATGGTTAAAACGCTTTAACCTTCCTCTCTATCAACTTAATCCATCAATGACGGGAATAAACCAATGAAAGAGTCAATCTGCAGGTTGAAGGAACATGAACAAAAGCAAAAAGAAGAAACAGAGCATAAAAGAATGAAAGAAAACCCTCACGGAAGCTATCCCGATGGGCTCATTAATCCGGCGTGGGCTAATCTGGCGCGCTACCCCCCCGCACCGGAATAGCATTACACTCAAAACAACTTTCAAATCCTTGGAATGAATAGTGCCCCCCTTACTGTTCACCCTACAAAACCGGCGCGCCCTCCTTCTTTGGGCCTTAATCCGGCATGCTCCCCACTTTGAACCTCAATCCGGCGCACCTTCTTCTTTCTTGGCCCTTAAACCGGTGCGCCCCCCATGGGTGTATCTAACCGGCGTGCTCCCTGCTCACCCTTAATCCGGCGTGCCCTTTCTCCTCTTGCCTTGTTAACCGGTGTGCCTAAAAGAAAGGAAGTGATTAACAAAAATAAAATAAAATGCTTGAAACTAATGAATAGAAAAAATGAAACACCCGTAGGTGAATAAGTAATATTGCTCCTACCATAATCAATATTTTCTTCCGGGGGCTCCGCCCCCGGAGACCCCTGCAAGGGGCGCTGTCGCCTTGACCCCCGCGACCTGACCGCACAATCAAGTGGGTCAAAATATAACAGGTCTACTTATAGGGTTTGAGTTGGGGTTACTAGATTAGGTCAAAATATAATCCTATTTCGGGTTCCAATCAATCCCTAAGAGTCCTAGGCACGACTCCTTAGGAGATAACAGGTCGATCCGCGTGCGAGGGCCGCACGAAAGTGAGCTCGGGCTTCACACTTAACAATTCGCTTCCCCGGACTGTGCATGAAGAAAAAAGCAATGACGCCCCATGGCATCAGATGTGGACCTCGGGAACCCCATTATGGCCATAATCCAAAACCATCTCGGGTGAATAGTTCATCTAGCTTGACCCACCTCTACCGGGATCCGATCCCGCACCCGCATTAAACTTGCCATACCCACGGCAGACATCCGTGCGGTTTTATTGTCGTCTTTTATGCTGCAAACATGGACTTCTGTCCGGAGATGAAACGGTCCATGAGTGACCAACATATATCTATCTATGAACATTTGCGCCCCAATGCGGGTTTGTTTAAACGTGATCCGAGACCTTTGCTCTCGCTTTGTTACCATGAATTTTAGGCCGTAGGGCCCTTATTCCCGATAATTAATCAAGGGTGTTCCCCCGTATGGGGGATGTAAATAACACCGTGGCCTTTATGGCACGGTGGGTTTTTGTCCCGACCCGAACTACACAATCGTCTGATTAGTCAGATCGCATGCACCATGGGCTTCCATGAAGCCCGAATAAATCGTCACCTAGGTGACTGGCACGCCCTCGCACTAAATTAACCCGGATCAATAAACAAACAGATTCTTTTCGAATTTTAGTGCGTCCACAATAGCGGAAGTAACTCGTGAAATGGGGATAGTCAAAAATACGCCTCAAGCTATTAATGTAATCAGAGTGCAAATCATTCACACATAAGATGAAGGACACTAATTGACCAAAAATCCAACTTTTATTGATAATAATCAAGTACATGAATGCTTGACTCCCTTTTGATATAATGACAACTAGACTCAATAAAAATGAAAATTACATGACTCAAAAAAAGTAAAACTACATGATGTGACTCTAGACTAACATAAAGACTCATGACACTCTAAGTCTTCTCTCGGGTCTTCAATCATCGCTCTCGAACCCATCATCAGAATACTCGGAATCCGATCCACTGGAATTTTCTGAAAGATTGAAAAAGTAGGGTAATGAGCACACTTGCCCAATAGGTATCTTCGTATCAACATGAAGGCATGCTTTAAGTAATTACATTTTTGCTCTAGAAAAGAAGGTAACGAAAAATGAGATATAACAACGAGATATGAACTGAGGGTACTCCAAGTGTAATGCGACGCCAGTGATCATCATACCCCATAGTTTATAGTATGTTTCTGACAATCAACCGAGGGGGCTAGCGTCGAGCCCTTCGACACAATTAGCGCCCGATCTGCATCTTCACGTTATAAATCAAGCTACTTCCCTAAGATATAAATGAAGGTTTCGGCCAATAATGCACAATTCAACAATAGTTCATGATAATGTGACCAAGGTAGAGAACGTGCCAATACGAGATAATGAGAGTTCAAGGATGAGTTAAAGACAAAGTCATGCCACAGGAGAAGTCTGACAGCATAACATCATATTCGTTAGCTTTCATATTCCATTAGTAACTTATTGAACAAGATTTAAGTCCAAACAATCCATAGACTATCTAGGAACATAGGAAAATCAACCCGTGGGTCAAACCTCGGGTTAAGAACACTTGAGATAGAAACGGTCATGCCTGGGCCATTTTCTTGAGATAGTGGTCTTAGCCTGGCCGCAACCAAAAGGTAGCGGTCTTCGGATCGCCGCAACTAGACAGAGTCAACACCAAAATGAAAGAAGGGTCGACGCAGTAAAAGCTCTGGGAGATAGCGGTCATGGGAAGGCCGCTAATTAACAATAGCGGTCTCCTTGATGGCCGCAACTAGCCAGGACTCAAAAAAACACTGGTCATGTGAGTGATTTATACACAATTGGGCTTTGAGGGTACAACCAGCTCGGCGTCCTAGTGGGAATCCAATGCTCGCGGAGACTTACGGAGGACTTGAAACACGATCCCCTAGTCCGATAGACGGAATATCCGGCGGAGAGGTTCATAAGTCCAAGAGGTGTTTCTATCACGTGCAAGTGTAACTAACACTCACATACCGGGGTATGTGCTATGTACTTAACCAGAAAGATAGTAGATGAGAGTGAAGTGCGTGAAACAACGATCAACACATCACAATAAACCATGTTCTATGAGCATAGAGGAAATTATTTAAATACAAACTATAGGAGTTTTGGCATGAAATTATCATAAGATTAAAATAAGCATTTAAGACATGTAAGATATGCAATCTATCATGGATGATGCATAATATAACCATTAACATGAATCTAGAGTCAAAACTAGGAATAAGACCTAATTAATTAGGCTTAACATATAATTAATAGGGCTAATTTGCAATCTGTTTGGAGTTAACAAAGTGTAGACAACATAAAGCAAATACCGGTCATAGGTGGACCGCATACTGATGGTAGCAGTCAGTCACGAGGCCGCTACATAATTATGGCGGTCTAAGAGAGACCATTTCTTATCTATAGCAGACAGAAGTAAAATGGGGCATGCAAGGCCTATTCTAAGGAAAATAAATACAGGTAAACGTGCTAGACTGGAACGTAAACATGCTACCACAAAAATCAAGTCATGGATATACATAGGTTTACGTGAATTAGGTCAAAATTATCATCTTCTTGTTAAAGGGCAAGATTCATCCATGTTGTGATAACTCTATATGCGTAGTGATAGTAAAACATAAAATACTCCGTGTATAATTAATGAAAACAAGATGGAACATAGGGCTTTTATTTTTAACATGTTAATTTGGCCATCCATGTGATAACCTACCCTTGAAAGTGCTCCTAATGATCAATTTTTTTACTGGAAGTCGCTGCTGGCTCCTGCACGTCCTGCATGGAACCGCCTATTTCTAGTCCTTCTAACTCTTCAACCTCTTGTCCTAAGTCCACAAAATTTGGAGGATAGGTAGAAGATACAAAGGAAAACAATTAATTCTAAAGGTACAACTCAAACTAACCTCGTCTAGGGATTGTAATATTCTCTTCTTCCCTGGATGGTCGCACTGTTTCCTGTGAAGATGGCAGCGAAACAGCAACTTCTGTGGCTTCTAGATCTTTAAATACTCCACCTCCTAGCACAAAAATTAGAAGGATGTTAGACAATATAAAGGAGAAAAAAATCTTAAAAAGGCATTACATGTGATAGTGCCTCCTTACCTTCGAAAAACGTGATATAACATTAGGGTTCGCGCGGGTCAAAGTTGGGTCTACTTATAAGGTTTGAGTTAGGGTTACTAGATTAGGTCAAAATATAATCCTATTTCGGGCTCCAATCAATCCCTAAGAGTCCTAGGCACGACTCCTTAGGAGATAACAGGTCGATCCGCGTGCGAGGGCCGCACAAAGGTGAGCTCGGGCTTCACACTAAACAATTCGCTTCCCCGGACTATGCATGAAGAGAAAAGCAATGACGCCCCATGGCATCAGACGTGGACCTCGGGAACCCCGTTATGGCCATAATCCGAAACCATCTCTGGTCAATAGTTCGTCCAGCTTGACCCACCTCTGCTGGGATCCGATCCCACACCCACATAAAACTTGCCGTACCCACGGCAGACATCCGTGTTGTTTTATCGTCGTCTTTTATACTGCAAACACAGACTTCTGTCTGGAGATGAAACGGTCCATAAGTGACCAACATATATGTATATATGAACATTTGCGCCCCAATGTGGGTTTGTTTAAACGTGATCCGAGACCTTTGCTCTCGCTTTGTTACCATGAATTTCAGGCAGTAAGGCCCTTATTCCCGGTAATTAATCAAGGGTGTTCCCCCGTATGGGCGATGTAAATAACGCTGTGGCCTTTATGGCACGGCGGGTTTTGGTCCCGACCCGAACAACACAATCGTCTGATTAGTCAGATCGCGTGCACCATGGGCATCCATGAAGCCCGAATAAATCGTCACGTAGGTGACTGGCATGCCCTCACACTAAATTAACCCCGATCAATAAACGAACATATTCTTTTCAAATTTTAGTGTGTCCACAACAGCGGAAGTAACTCGGGAAATGGGGACAGTCAGCAATACGCCTCAAGCTATTAATGTAATCAGAGTGTAAATCATTCACACATAAGATGAATGCACACTAATTGACCAAAAATCCAACTTTTATTGATAATAATCAAGTAGATGAATGCTTGACTCTCTTTTGATATAATGACAACTAGACTCAATAAAAATGAAAATTACATGACTCAAAAAAAGTAAAACTACATGATGTTACTCTAGACTAACATAAAGACTCATGACACTCTAAGTCTTCTCTCGGGTCTTCAATCATCGCTCTCGAACCCATCATCGGAATATTCGGAATCTGATCCACTAGAATTTCCTGAAAGATTGAAAAAGTAGGGTAATGAGCACACTTGCCCAGTAGGTATCTTCGTATCAACATGAAGGCATGCTTTAAGTAATTATATTTTTGCTCTAGAAAAGGAGGTAATGGAAAATGAGATATAACAACGAGATATGAACTATAGATATACGAGGAATCTGAACAATAGAGCACGATCAAGCAAGACTATAAAGTAAAGTGGCCTTTCATTAACGAGAATGTACTTCACAACCACAAAGGCTACGCACTAGAAAGTCCTGAACAAGAAAGTACTTAGCAAGCATGTAAATTATCACAAATTTGCTTCATGTATTTCATCTGTTTATAAAAAAAGGTACTCCAAGTGTAATGCGACGCCAGTGCTCATCATACCCCATGGTTTATAGTATGTTTCTGACAATCAACCGAGGGGGCTAGCGTTGAGCCCTTCGACACAATCAGTGCCCGATCTGCATCTTCACGTTATAAATCAAGCTACTTCCCTGAGATATAAATGAAGGTTTCGGCCAATAATGCACAATTCAACAATAGTTCATGTTAATGTGACCAAGGTAGAGAACGTGCCATTATGAGATAATGAGAGTTCAAGGATAAATTAAAGACAAAGTCATGCCACAGGAGAAATCTGACAGCATAACGGCGTATTCGTTAGCTTTCATATTCCATTAGTAACTTATTGAACAAGATTTTAAGTCCAGACAATCCATAGACTATCTAGGAACATAGGGAAATCAACCCGTGGGTCAAACCTCGGGTTAAGAACACTTGAGACAGAAACGGTCATGCCTGGGCCATTTTCTTGAGATAGTGGTCTTAGCTTGGCCGCAACCAAAAGGTAGCGGTCTTAGGATGGCCGCAACTAGATAGAATCAACACCAAAATGAAAGAAGGGTCGACACAGTAAAAGCTCTGGGAGATAGCGGTCATGGGAAGGCCGCTAATTAACAATAGTGGTCTCCTTGATGGCCACAACTAGCCAAGACTCAAAAAAACACCAGTCATGTGAGTGCTTTATAGACAATTGGGCTTTGAGGGTACAACCAGCTTGTCGTGCTAGTGGGAATCCTAGGCTCACGGAGACTTACGAAGGACTTGAGACATGATCCCCTAGTCCGACAGAAGGAATATCCAGCGGAGAGGTTCACAAGTCCAAGAGGTGTTTCTATCACGTGCAAGTGTAACTAATACTCACATACTGGGGTATGTGCTATGTACTTAACTAGAAAGACAGTAGATGAGAGTGAAGTGCATGAAACAACGATCAACACATCACAATAAACCATGTTCTATGAGCATAGAGGAAATTATTTAAATACAAACTATAGGAGTTTTCGTATGAAATTATCATAAGCTTAAAATAAGCATTTAAGACATGTAAGATATTCAATCTATCATGGATGATGCATAATATAACCATTAACATGAATCCAGAGTTAAAACTAGGAATAAGACCTAATTAACTGGGCTTAACATATAATTAATAGGGATAATTTGTAATCTGTTTGGAGTTAACAAAGTGCAGACAACAGAAAGCAAATAGCGGTCATAGGAGGACCGCATACTGATGGTAGTAGTCAGTCACGAGGCCGCTACATAATTATGGCGGTATGAGAGAGACCATTTCTTGTCTATAGCAGACAGAAGTAAAATAGGGCATGCAAGGCCTATTCTAATGAAAATAAATATAGGTAAACGTGGTAGACTAGAACGTAAACATGCTACCATGAAAATCAAGTCATGGATATACATAGGTTTACGTGAATTAGGTCAAAATTATCATCTTCTTGTTAAAGGGCAAGATTCATCCATGTTGTGATAACTCTATATGCGTAGTGATAGTAAAACATAAAATACTCCATGTATAATTAATGAAAACAGGATGGAATATAGGGCTTTTGTTCCTAACATGTTAATTTTGCCATCCATGAGATAACCTACCTCTGAAAGTGCCCCTAATGATCAAATTTTTTACTGGAAGTCGTTGCTGGCTCCTGCGCGTCCTGCATGGAACCGCCTATTTCTAGTCCTTCTAACTCTTCAACCTCTTGTCCTAAGTCCAGGAAATTTGGATGATAGGTAGAAGATACAAAGGAAAACAATTAATTCTAAAGGTACAACTCGAACTAACCTCATCTAGAGATTGTAATTTTCTCTTTTTCCCTGGATGGTCGCACTGTTTCCTGTGAAGATGGCAGCGAAACAGCAACTTTTGTGGCTTCTAGATCTTTAAATACTCCACCTCCTAGCACAAAAATTGGAAGGATGTTAGACAATATAAAGGAGAACAAAATCTTAAAAAAAGCATTACCTATGATAGTGTCTCCTTACCTTTGAAAAACGTGATCCAACATTAGGGTTCGCGCGGGTCAAAGTTGGGTCTACTTATAGGGTTTGAGTTAGGGTTACTAGATTAAGTCAAAATATAATCCTATTTCGGGCTCCAATCAATCCCTAAGAGTCCTAGGCATGACTCCTTAGGAGATAACATCGATCTATGGGGGATGGAGGTGGGAAAAATTCTATTTTTCAACGCTTCTTCTTCTCCCGTTTACAGAACCTAATAGCAGTCCAGTTGGGATCGTTTCTTGTAAGTGGCGGTCTGGCGATAAACCGCCATTTGGCTTTTATTCTGAATTTATTGGATTTCACTATTTATCTCCTATTTATCCTCCAATTGGTATATATGTATATATGCCATTTTAAATCCGTAAATAACCTCAATTACGTTTCTATAATTGGGCTAGGGCCTAATAGGCTTGGATTTGGGTCTTTTGGACCTATTTGAGTGGGATCAAACCTATTTTAATATTTGTGCCTTTTAGATAATTGTTAATTAGCCCTTTATTCATTAGATGGCCCATTAAGCTTATTTATGACTTAAATAATTATATTTAAATTCAAACATATCCCAGGAAATTCCATAACAATTCTTATAATTTTAGAAAAAATCCAAGGATGCTACATCCTCCCCCACTTAAGAGAATTTGGTCCCTAAATTCAACACATGGCTTTACGGAGAGTGTATTATACTTACAATTGAATAGTTCAGGGAATCGTTTGTGCATGGCTTCTTCTGTTTCCCATGTGGCTTCTTGATCCAAGCACTTATTTCATCAGACCTTTACCATGAGAATAGTCTTGTTGCGAAGTTGACGTACCTCTCGATCAAGTTTTTTGAGTGGTCTTTGCTCGTACGTCAGATCCTTTTGTATCACCAGATCCTCATGACTTATAATATGAAAAGGGTCATAGACGTACCTCTTGAGCATGGATACATGAAATACGTCATGGACGTCAGAAAATTGAGGAGGCAACGCCAATCGATAAGCAACCTCGCCAACCCTTTCAAGAATTTCAAAAGGGCCAATGAATCGCCGGGTAAGCTTGCCTTTAATGCCAAATCTTTAAATTCCTTGACCTGGGGAAATCTTGAGAAATACATGATCTCCCACTTGAAATTCCAAGTCTCTTCTCCTTATATCAGCATAAGTCTTTTGTCTATCCTGAGCCATCCGAAGTCTCTCCCTAATCAGCTTCACTTTTTCTATCGTATCCGGAACAAGATCAGGGCCTATAAGTTATCTTTCTCCAACCTCATCCCAGCATATAGGTGAACGATAACTCCTACCATACAGTGCCTCGAACGGTGCCATTTGAAGGCTAGATTGATAGCTATTAATGTAGGCAAACTCCACTAGAGGCAAGTGGTCGTGCCAACTTCCACCAAAATCAATTGCACAGGCCCTGAGCATATCTTCCACCACCTGATTGGTTCTTTCAGTTTGACTATCGATTTGTGGATGAAATGCAGTACTAAAATTCAATCGGGTCCCTAATGAATGTTGTAGACCCTTCCAGAATTAAGATGTGAATCGAGGGTCTTGATCAGATATAATAGTGATAGAGACTCCATGTAGTCTCACAATTTCCTTTATATAAAAGACAGCCAAAACATCCACGGACCATCGACTTTTAATAGGTAGAAAGTGAGCCGATTTGGTCAAGCGATCAATGATCACCCATATACCATCATGTCCTCCTCTTGACCTTGGTAGACCCATGATGAAATCCATCCCTACACTCTCCCGTTTCCACTCAGGGATCTTCAAGGAATGTAATTTTCCAGTGGGCTTTTGATGTTCTGCCTTAACTTGTTGGCAATGTTGGAACCTTGGTTTTGATGATGTCACACTATGATTCATGATGTGGGCAAAATTGCATTCACGATGTTTGATTGACTTGTATTTCTGAGCATAAGTCTTGATTCTTCTATCAGGTTGATGCACATGTAGTGGCAAGTTCTATCAGGTCAATGCACATGCAGTGGTTATGTTCTATTAGGTCGATGCACATGTAATGTATGTGTTGGTCGCGGGGGTAGGCGAGTGGACAAGAAGGGGGGGGTTGAATTATCCCCTACACACTATGGCAAATTAAAATTAAACTAACGAAATTAACAAGTTTGATGAGTTTGAAGGAATTAACCTAAACAGTGTAAGCTAAGTTCACTCAATCTCTCCAGACTCACTCGAGCATATAAATAGATTTATCAGGCAAATATGACATACAACAGAATTTAGACAAACAAGCAAAGTGTGTGAACAAGGTGTAATTTAAAAAATAATATGTTGTGAAAGGGATAGATGACAAGGAAGCAATCACACAAATCAAACCACAGTGAACATGGAATTTTAAGGTGGTTTGGGACCATGATGGGCTCCCTACGTCCACCCCTCACCAAACACGGTGAGGCGTCACTCGGGGATAAATCCCCAACACGGAGGCGACGCTCCAAACACACGCTGGACGAGGCCTACACACACATGGGGACATGCCCCAACACACACACACACGGAGACGATGTCTCCAACACGATCCGATGACCGGATCACAACAGACACACACACGCTGCAACAAGCGCAGCGTAATGACATACACGATCACCCGGATCTGGATAGATGCACACACACACACGCAGATATGAAGAGATCAACGCACAAACACACGGATCTGAACAGATACACACACAGATACAACCACGGGGATGAACCCGAGAACGCGCTACTCAGAACGCAGCTCACAGACGCACACGCGGCAAGTTGTAGTAACCTGAACACACTCGGATGTGCACGACGCACAATCTGACCACACACAACTCGGATGTGCACACCGCACAATCCGACCACACACTTGATGTTCACAGATTTAGAAGGAAGTACACACTTGAAGCTCAAAGCAATTTAGATGAGGAAGCAGAAATAAGAACTTCAGATTTAGGCTCCCCCTTAGTGAATGATGCAGATCTTGGGCTGATGTTGCTTCTCCACTTGATTTCCTCATGATTGGCATCAAAATGATCTTCAAATGCTTGGATGTTGATGAAGAGTGGCTGGACGGACTATTGTTCACGTAGTGCTTCTGGTTCTTGCAGCCGCTCACCCTCATCACTTGATAGCCTCCCCTTTGATCCTCTTGATGATTTTGGATGCAGCTTGAATCTCCACTTTACTTGGGTTGGTTGGCTTCAGATTGAACTTGGAAAGCTTAGAGATGGATGAGGAACCCTTCCACGGATCACTGTTCATGGAGCTACAGTAGCAACCTTCCTACTCCCCTTGATAGCCTCCTTGATCTTCCTTTGAGATTAGGGTTTTTGACCCCAAAGAGATGTTTTTATACACCTTGGGTGGTCAAGGGACATGACAGAACACAGATCCACAAATCATGGCATGTCTGGTGGCTTTGGGATTAAACAAATCAAAGAGAAGAACTTTCCCCGTTCAAGAAACAAAAAGTCAATATTTGTTGCCTCGGGGGGTTCGGTCGACCGGACGCGGTCGTACGGTCGACCGAACTATAAAAGACTGTAGTTTCCTGATCCCTGGAAAGTTTAGTCTACCTAAGCCCCATGGTCGGTCGACCTAACGTTTCTGCATTTCCAGAATTTCATATTTCAGCCCCAAACTCCATTGCAACCCTTCCAAGCATTGTGGCATCAAACTCCTTTGATCTTGGAGGGTTTATATTGAGTATTTTGACCTGCAAAACCATAGAGAAAAATGATTAGAACATTAGCTTAATAATCCAAATGATAAATTCATGAAGTACATATGGATGACATGCATTGAAGCCCTTGAAAACTCAAGTCTTACACCTAAACAACAAGAGGTAACGATTATGAAGTTGTACACAATGAATGAGCATCTTTAGCCAAACTCTACCAAGGTTCACAAGCTTTGATTAGGCATGTTGGAAGCTCAATTCCTCATGAGAAATATGCATGAAAAACATTTAAGAACTTAATGAAGAGATATGCATGTTAACTCAATCAAACTAGAACAACAAGAACACAAAG
The DNA here is from genome assembly GCA_022559845.1 of Amorphophallus konjac. Lineage (NCBI taxonomy): Eukaryota > Viridiplantae > Streptophyta > Magnoliopsida > Alismatales > Araceae > Amorphophallus > Amorphophallus konjac. Next base: position 22,859 of record JAHNEJ010002422.1, on the reverse strand, counting down.
ACTCATTACACATGCAAAGGGTCGACTTTTTGTTAGGATGGGTCGACTCTACATATCGCAAGGCCTATATAGCATGTAGCAAATCCTCCACATATCACAATACCATATAGCATGGGCAACAAAGATAGAATCATCAATCTTCAATATAGGTCCATGAACACAAGCTTAGTTTTCAGAACCTAAACAATAAGTGTTTTCCATGAACACAACCTCATGGATTAAACCCAAATCTAGCTATCTTCAGAAAAGAATAACTACATTCAATGTGTAGTTCAAGCTAGAATTGAATCACCCTCAAACCAAGATTATCATATAGGCAAATGAAGCACGCTATGCACATAGACTTGTTTTGCCAAAATGAAATGACTATGAATCCATATAATCAGAGAGCATCACTAAAATCATAGTCATTAAATTTCAAGTTAATAGGTTGAGGATATTTCGAGCCCAAAAACCTTGAGGAAAATGCATGAAAATACCCAACCAAGACATTGAAAACCTATTTGATGAAATGCATGAAACATAGAAAGAGTCAATGCAACGCAATGAGAAAGTTAACTCCTTTTTTGAAGAAGAACTTCATTGATGGACTCCTTTGAGTTCCAAGCATGAATCCTGGATTTGATCCTGCAAGCCAAGATAACATAGCATGTGTTCCTTAAACAACAATCATCCATATGACTTCCAAGTGAGAATCTTGAAGTCATCTTTTAACTCATCAACCAAGATCTATACATGTTACTCAATGAAACACATGTACATACCCACAAGTGCAATCATTTTGTTATCATCAAAAGTAAACACCAAACATCCACTAGGGGATGCAACAATCTCCCCCTTTTTGATGATGACAAAAGAATGTGTAGGAGAGTCTAAAAAGATAGCAATGAGTAGATACAAAAAGATAGCATTGAGCATATACCCAATGAGCACAGAACTAATATTCTCTCCCTTTTTATCATCTACAAAAAGACAGGGGGTTATGGGACATGATATGAACATGTTAGGCCTGAAGAGATGATGCCCATTCGGATACCAGTTGTTGCTAATTGTTGGCCTCAAGGATTTGATACCATTGTTGGAAGATTTGTGCAACATTTCAGATACCATGAAGTGTTCAAGATGATAGCATTCAAAATCTAAAGCCCATTTCATATTTTCACAAAATGCAATAGCAAAGCAACGCAAGATGGTTCATGGAATGTCTTTGAGAGCCAGAAAACATAACAAGATGTTGACAGACCAATGGTTGATTATCAAGATGGGAAGATGAGTAGACTTGATACCAACAATAATCAATATTATTCCACTACAGCATTTGTTAACAAATCTGATGCCATTCAATGCCTAAAACCCATTAAGCAAATGTAAAGCATTTGAAGACCATTCATTTTTTTTTATTTTCATTATTTTTTATATTTTTAAATTTTCTTTTGAAATGTATAAAGCAAGATGCATAAAACTAAATGCATATAAATGATGAGATATGAGATGCACATAATGCAACCAAGCAAATATGTATATATATTTAGTCTAACATATCTACCCCTTACTTATTTTAGAGGGGAATAGGTATAATAGAGGTTCATGAGAGTCAAAACAACGAGGATGCTTATGTGTAACACCTGTTGGGTTCGGTGCTATGGATTCAGAGGGGGGGTGAATGATTCTCCCCTTTAAAAACTTCGCTCAAATTAAATCTAATGCAATCAGAGATGCAGAATTAAAAACTATTGCAGATATGTAGAGCAATCCTAAGCAAACATATAATGTGCACAGCAATGAGATGAATACAATCCTCATGCCTATGCATGCATCTAGCGCTAGTCAGATATGAAATTCAAACCACAGTGGACAAGAGGGTTTTAGGTGGTTCGGTCCTGTAGACCTACGTCCACCCCACACTCAAACCAGAGTGTGGATTCTGCTGACTCACAGCTTGAACTACTGGGCCTCACAGCTTGCCTACAACCGCTGGGCCTCACAGCTTGCCATCCCGCTGAGCATCACAGCTTGCTGTCTAGAGGAGTCCACCTCTGCAACGCTGAGCATCACAGCTTGCTCCGCTGGGCAATACAGCTTAGCCGTCCGAGGTATCCACCTCGCCGCTGTGCATCACAGCTTGCACTGTTGACGAACAGCTTGAAGAACAGTTTGAAAAGCAAACAAAAATAGGTAGTAACAGCGACTGAAAGCTGTAAATAATAAAGCACAATGTGTTCTCAAAGGAGCTGACTGGAGTGGATCTGATCCAACATCCAGTAGGAATGATCTTCAGGTAATCTCCTCTTCCTCTTCTTCACGAGCTCTCTATCTTCTTCTGGTAATCTCTCTTTCTCTTTTTCTTCTTAACTCACTCTCTCTCTTTCTCTTCTCTGCTCTCAATGGCTCTCTTCCAGCATCAACTCTGCACGATCTCTGGCCTTCAGCTTATGCTACTTCTATATCGATCGGCCTTGTCCAGATGAAGAGGTTTGCATATATATAGAGCAGCAGGAAGGGTGTGTGCTCTCCACAGTTCCCGCCCAATTGCTTGGACAACGTGGCAGCATCCCGCCTGCTTCAGTACACGTGTCATCATCCTGTCAGCCCTTTTAGTCTCGGATCACGTGCCCTCATTGGCCTCCACGAAATAGCAGTCCTGCCAGACATTCAGTCGAAGGGAATATCAGTTTAAGACAGTAAACTCTGTACAGACTTCATTCATGCAAGCAAGACAATGCATGGCTGTACAGAGTTGGTCGAGTGAAGCAATGGACGAATGTACAGACTTGTTGAGAGACATGCACACATGCACATAAGAGAGTATGTACTTAGACTATGAATGCTCAGGCATGCTGCCAATCGAGTGTACAAACTCTATGTTCAATGTGCAACCAATGTGCAGACTTGCTAGTGGGTGTGTGCGAGACAATGTATAGACTTGAGGGCATATGATGCAGTATGCATATGGTGAAGTATGCACATTGAAAGATGAATACACATGCAAGTCACCAAGCAGTGTATGGACTTAGTATGTATGCGACAATGATGTACAGACTTCACGTATGCAAAGCTATGAACATTTACAAATGGATGTAATGACATGCCAAATGAAAAGGCAGACTCAACGTGCAATGCATGAAGCAATGTATAGACACGGAGTGCAATGTGTAACTAATGTACATACTTTGCAATGCCTAGTGTTAAAGCATGGGAACACAATGCATCATGTACAGACTATGCGATATGCAACTAGACGATGTATAGACTTTGTTAAATTGATGCTAAACAAAAAGACGCCTCTTTCCTAGGCGTCAGTTTCAGAAGTGACGCCACTGTTGATGGGCGTCAAATTCCGAGCATAGTGGACTATATAGACTTTCTATGGCATCGAGGCAACTATGACGATGTGCAGACTCTGCGTGCAACTAGCCAATGTATAGACTTGGCGTTGTGCAGCTAGCCAATGTATAGACTTGGCGTTGTGCAGCTAGCCGTTGTATAGACATTGTGTTATAAAGCACACAAGCTGTACAGACGTGTGCTAACGCTGCAAGTGAACAATGTACAGACTTGAATGCGTGCATGCAACACGATGTATAGACTTGAATGCGTGCTTGCAACATGATATATAGACTTGCTCATGACTGTCTAGACTTTGCATGCATGCTGTAGCAATGTGCAGACTTTGTGTGTGCTAGCATGCTAAAATGCAATGTGTAGACTTGTGTGTGTGAGCATGCTGCAATGTGTAGACTTGTGTGTGCGAGCATGCTGCAAGTGGACAATGTACAGACTTGCTGTGCCTGCAGTAGATGACACTAGTGTACAGACTTGCTAAGCTTTCGCTAAGTCTGTATAGACTTGATCATGCAGACGACGACACCAATGTACAGACTTGAATGCTCGAAGCACACGATGTATAGACTTTGAAGCATGTGAACACGACGCTGTACAGACTTATGTATGCATGGATGCACTGACTAAGCCACGAGCCAAGTGGCGATGTGTAGACTTGTGTTATGCACCCAGACAATGTATAGAGTTACACATAGAGACGCTGTATGAGACGATGAACAAGATGATGCAATGTATAGACTTGGTCTTACAATGCATAGACTTGAAAGACGATGCATGAGACGATGCATTATATAGACTTTCCAAAGGAGTGATGCATGAACGGCATAATGCACAGATTATGCGTGTGCAATTATGCGTGTGCATGTTTGGACTTTGTATGCAATGCATCGACCAAGTGTTTGAGTGCACTGACTATATGAATACATGAACTTGTGCAATGATGCACGGACACTTTAACAGAGAGTGTGCAGACTCTTCATGCAATGTATAGACAGTGTGGACTTGATAGCATGCGGATGTATGGACTTGTGAAATGATGCACATATGAAGACTAGCATTGACCTTCCATGTGCATGGACTTAACACATGCACCAACATTTCTGTATAAAAATTAACATTTGCAAAGTAAAACTGAGATTAGGCAGAGCATTACCTGATCTGACTGTGAATTGACTGTACATGTCTGCGATTTGACTTTGACTTGGGTTGACTTCATGACCTGTGAGTCATCCTTAAACCTGTTCTGACTGCTTCTCATAGTACATCAGGATTATTTCATCAAGGATGTACATGTAAACATAATGAGCCGTAATATTTGTCATTATCAAAACCCCAGAACCACAGGAGACACAACAATCTCCCTCTTTTTGATGATGGCAATATTATGAGTCATTGCAATAGATTCATCATGATGATTCTGAAAATACCATATGACAGTTCATGAACATTCACAATAGAATAGATCTTTCAGAATTAAGCATGTAATGCACCATTAATGCAAATGATGACTCACAAAAGTTTCTCCCCCTTTGACAACATCAAAAAGAATGGAGTGATCATTGACTGTTGAAGGAGATGATATAGGAGCTGTTATGCAATGCTGAGTTACTGTCATCTGAAACTCCCCCTATCAACATGAATGTTTGACAACTCTCCCCTTAACTACAGATGACCCAGAATTTCCCTTGAAGAGCAGGAATGAATTCTGGTTAGCCAATGAATCAATCTGAAGTCCACCACCATAAGGATTCTGAAGTTCAGAAGACTACAAGTGAACAAGATAATAATGGGAGTAGCATCTCACATTTGTATGGTCAGAAAACTGATAAGAGAGGATTTGTCAATACCGTTTCTGTTGAACAAGTTGTCAAAGATGAAACAGATCATGAGGGATTGTAGGGCATGCACAACTACAATAAGTCTTAACATGAAAAGACTCTCTTATCATAGAGGGTTATGAATTAGCAACTTGACTAACCTGCTTTAATTATGATGTATACCAGATTTATCAATTAAATTCAATACTCATATCTGAAATCAAGTTTTAATAAAGGTGAACCAAATAACCAGATAATACTCATGACTAATCATCTTCATCTTACACACAAGATCTCAATGACTGCTTTGAGAGTTACACATATTAGTATTGAGATTAAACACTTTTTACAGGAGCATGAGTTGACAGAGTTTGCAAAATATTTTCATTTGAAGCATATTATACATTACCTGAGCAATTTAGGTTGATCAACACCTTTTTACATGAGGCACAACACGTCTCAGGTGAAGTGACCTAGTTACTCAGTGTGATAACTGTCATTGCCTCTCAACATTGAGACCAGAGTTAGCAATAGAAATGTCTTTTTACGTGAGGAGACACCTTGATTAGAGGCCAGACTCCCCAGTTACTTGACACAAATATGCTATTGCTCTGTCAGGTTTTTCAATAAATTTTCACCAGAGATAACTATGGCACTTCATGACATAAGTTACTTTATTTCATTGATGAAGAACCCAGTTTCTCAGTGACCAAGTCATTGCTCTGAATTCATAGTTTTTCATTTAGTCAACATTTCTCAAGTTAATGTTTAACCACAGTACTCACTCTATGTATCTCTACCAAAGTAGCCTTGATTTCAAATTTTCAGATATCAGATGAGAGAGTCTAAGGTTCTCATGACACATGTGGTTAAAGTTCATTAAATCTTATCATTCAGATATTTTCATGATATTTAAATGTAAATCTGAGAATACATAGTTCTTATATCAGTCTGATTCAGTGGTTATTCTTAAACCTATATGATAGGAATTTCTACATGATTCAGACTAGATTGTATGACATGCAACTTGTGTTCCTCAGATCAAGTAAAAAAAAAAATTTAACTGACCAACTAGTCAACAATAGAATTAAGTCAGTCACACCAGCTAAGAAGTATGTGAAAGATGAGTGTCAGCTGGTAGTGCAACAAGAGAAGAGCATCAAGGTTGTTCCTCAGATTGAATCCAGTAGCTGAGTCTGGAATGCGAACTGATCAGCCATTTCAGTAATGACTGCAAGGAATTTTAGGTGAACCACTCAAGTGTAGCGAATGGATCAGATACCTAGACAGAGAGAGTTCAAGAAATGAAGAGATGAGACAGAAAAGCTCCCCCTGTCTAGATGCATCATATATGCAACAAAGTATGAGCAACAGTATGATTAATCAAGAATGATTTAACTCCCCCTGACTAGGTGCATGATGTATGATAAAAGCACATCACATGATTTCAAGTTTGACATTCAATTATAATCCATGCACTTCAGACATAAGTGAGTTACCATGAACATGATTGGGCAGTTCCATTTCAGAAATTTTCAATTTAACAAATCAACATGATATGTAATCATTTCAAGTTCACAATTTCATATGATGGAATTTAAGATGAGTATTCAGAACAAACCTGAAAAGCAGAATCTTGGGGTCTTCCTGTTGAGTACCTTGGTTTATTTACCCCTCCTTTTCATTCCAAGGCACACCTGTAACATGTTAATCAATTTGATCCTGTAGGAACCCAAGCAGTCTTGGGTCCTGCGGTAACTCTGATAGGTGTTCTGAACAATCTTTTAGCCATGTTATCATCATGATCCATTAGGTAACAACTATCCATGGAATGACCAAATTTTCCACAGTAACTACATGATGTAACAGCCCTTGAATTCTTTTTGTGAACATTGTTATAATCATGGAATCTATGTGAGTTAGCATGAAGATTTCTGTTACTTGCATGAAATTTTGATTTACCATTACTTGCCCACCAGCATTCAGAAGCTCGGTGGCCAGGTTTTCCACATTCAGAACATACAAGTGTCTTTTCTTTAAAAACAGCTTTATTTCTACTCAAAAAATTTCTATTTGCAGGGAATTTGACAAATTTCGAATTAAAATGATTTCCCTGAGCATACCAGCAGTCCTTGACTGCATGCCCATGCTTACCACATTCAAAACACCTAAGGTGCTTACCTTTTGAGTTATTGTTACCCCAATAGTTTTCAGTCCAGCACTCATTTACCTTGTGCCCTGGCTTGTTGCAGGTGAAACAAATAGTATGCTGGCTTGAAATAGATCTGTATCTATATGGGCCATGAGCATGTGTGAAAAATCTAGAATTCACATTGTTGTCTTCTTTCATTATAAAACATGCATTCATTTGATGACCACGCCTACCACAGTAATAACAGGATGCATCAGATTTCTTAGTGGCATGGTTTCTATCAATTGGATTCCTAGAATGCATTTCTTCACTAGCATGCTCATCTTCAAGCAACGGTATGCAATCATCCATTACATGCCCTATCTTGCCACAATAATGACATGACACTTGTGATTTCCTGGCAACATGATTACTAACAGACTGACTAGATGCATGTGAATGAGTACATGAGGCATGAGCATTGTGCATTTACCCATCAATTTCAACTGAGTTGGCAGATCTTAAGGTGTAACCAGAAATATTCTTTACCTTCTTTGTTTGACCCTTCCTTTTCAATTTCTGATTATTCTCAACAATTTTTATTTACTTTTCATTCTTCTGGGTTTTGAACTGAAAAATAGATGTTGAAGGTGATTTCTGATTTTTATTTTATTTTGGGGGTTGATTTGATGTACCAGCTACATCATAGCTTTGCACAAAAGTGGTGTATAGCTGGTTTTTAGTGATTTCCTTAACATCAGAACTGCAACTTATCCCCTCTCTTGAATTGTCATTTTTATCTTTCATGACAGCTTTCATTTTTCCTTCATTCTTAGCAGACAATGCTGAGTCTTCTAGATCATGAATTTTATCTTCCAAAGAAGCAATGTGGAGTTCATAACTGGCTATCTCATGTTCACTGCAATTAACGCATTCACTTAAGACTTTATTTGCAGTTTTATACTTCTCAACTTCTTGTTCCAGATCGCTCAAGATTTTTGATTCTTCATCATAGATAATTTTTCCTTTCTTTAACATGAGAAGTTGCTCGGACATACCAGTGTTCAACCATTTCAATTTTTTAACTTTGGCTTTCAGTTTATTGTTCTCTTCCTCAAAATTTTTAGCCTGAATTTCATTACCAGCACATCTTTCTCTTCCAGACATCAGCTCCAATTTTTCAATTAGCTCCTCTTCCCTTTCTTCCACTTTAATTTTCTCAGCAAGCAGATTTATGTGATCCTCTTTAAACATGACAATTTGTTTCTTCATCCATTCATTTTCATTATAGAGATCTTCATTTCGTTCTCTTAGAGCCGAGCACATATTACAGCTTGACTCTACAGAAGAGATATGCATTACTTCCTTGTTGATTTTATTCAGACTAGCCTTGAGATCTTCATTATCTTTTTGAACTTCAGCATGTTCATGCTTTAGTTTGTCCATTACAGAATTAATTTCAGTCAGCTCTTGCATGCTTTTTAGATGCTCATTTTTCTTCTCATTCAGCTGATTCTCAAGTTTTGATATCTTGTCCAAGCATGTTTGATTTTCAATTTTTAGAGAACCATTTTGCTCCTTAAAGTTCTGAACATCTAGCATACATCTATCATAAGATTGTTTCAAATTTGGACAGTTTTCACAGGGAGCTTTCAAATTTATCTGATCACATTTCTTTTTCAATCTTTTATTCTCAGATTTTAATTTTTCACATCTATCATTAAGTTTCTCATTTATATTCCATAGACCATCAATCGGAAGTTCTTCGGATCCAGAGCTTACCTGAGATGATGATTCTTCATCATCCTTTCTCCGATCAACCATCAAGCATTTGTTGTGATTCCTAATAAGCTTTAGTTTTTCCTAAATTTCTTTGGCAGACCTGCAAGAGGAAACACATTCGATTAAAGCTCTGTCAATTGATTCTTTAATTAAAACTAATGCTCTAGTGTTGACAGTGTCTTTCAATTTATCCTTCTCAGTCCATCTAGATTTATCTTTTGATAATTTGTGTGGACCATGAGTTATTACCTTCCAAAGATTAGGATCATTAGATTTCACATATCGATGAAAATTTTCTAGCCAAGAATCAAAATTATTACCTCTGAATATCAGAGGATTAGCCATCGAGATATGATGAATGCACTGAAATCAGATGAGCAAATCAAGACACTAAACCGGTGAAACAAAACACAGAACACAGGAAACTCACTCTGCAATGCACCAAAAAATTAGCAGGGTCCTCTGCAGATTGTTAGATCTGTTAAGTCAGAGACCCGCTCTGATACCAATTATTGGGTTCGGTGCTATGGATTCAGAGGGGGGGTGAATGATTCTCCCCTTTAAAAACTTCGCTCAAATTAAGTCTAATGCAATTAGAGATGCGGAATTAAAAACTATTGCAGATATGTAGAGCGATCCTAAGCAAACATCTAATGTGCACAGCAATGAGATGAATATAATCCTCGTGCCTATGCATGCATCTAGCGCCAGTCAGATATCAAATTCAAACCACAGTGGACAAGAGGGTTTTTAGGTGGTTCGGTCCTGCAGACCTACGTCCACCCCACACTCAAACCAGAGTGTGGATTCTGCTGACTCACAGCTTGAACCGCTGGGCCTCACAGCTTGCCTACAACCGCTGGGCCTCACAGCTTGCCATCCCGCTGAGCATCACAGCTTGCTGTCCAGAGGAGTCCACCTCTGCAACGTTGAGCATCACAGCTTGCTCTGCTGGGCAATACAGCTTAGCTGTCCGAGGTATCCACCTCGCCGTTGTGCATCACAGCTTGCACTGCTGACGAACAGCTTGAAGAACAGTTTGAAAAGAAAATAAAAATAGATAGTAACAGTGACTGAAAGCTGTAAATAATAAAGCACAATGTGTTCTCAAAGGAGCTGACTGGAGTGGATCTGATCCAACATCTAGTAGGAATGATCTTCAGGTAATCTCCTCATCCTCTTCTTCACGAGCTCTCTATCTTCTTCTGCTAATCTCTCAATCTCTCTTTCTCTTTTTCTTCTTCCTAACTCACTCTCTCTCTTTCTCTTCTCTGCTCTCAATGGCTCTCTTCCAGCATCAACTCTGCACGAGCTCTGGCCTTCAACTTCTGCTACTTCTATATCGATCGGCCTTGTCCAGATGAAGAGGTCTGCATATATATAGAGCAGCAGGAAGGGTGTGTGCTCTCCACAGTTCCCGCCCAATTGCTTGGACCACGTGGTAGCATCCAGCCTGCTTCAGTACACGTGTCATCATCCTGTCAGTGCTTTCAATCTCGGATCACATGCCCTCATTTCCCTCCACGAAATAGCAGTCATGTCAGACATTCAGTCGAAGGGAATATCAGTTTAAGATAGTAAACTCTGTACAGACTTCATTCATGCAAGCAAGACAATGCATGGCTGTACAGAGTTGGTCGAGTGAAGCAATGGACGAATGTAGAAACTTGTTGAGAGACATGCACACATGCACATAAGAGAGTATGTACTTAGACTATGAATGCTCAGGCATGCTGCCAATCGAGTGTACAAACTCTGTGTGCAATGTGCAACCAATGTGCAGACTTGCTAGTGGGTGTGTGCGAGACAATATATAGACTTGAGGGCATATGTTGCAGTATGCATATGGTGAAGTATGCACATTGAAAGATGAATACACATGCAAGTCACCAAGCAGTGTATGGACTTAGTATGTATGCGACAATGATGTATAGACTTCATGTATGCAAAGCTATGAACATTTACAAATGGATGTAATGACATGCCAAATGAAAAGGCAGACTCAACGTGCAATGCATGAAGCAAAGTATAGACACGGAGTGCAATGTGTAACTAATGTACATACTTTGCAATGCCTAGTGTTAAAGCATGGGAACACAATGCATCATGTACAGACTATGCGATATGCAACCAGACGATGTCTAGACTTTGTTAAATTGATGCTAAACAAAAAGACACCTCTTTCCTAGGCTTTAGTTTCAGAAGTGACGCCACTGTTGATGGGCGTCAAATTCCGAGCATAGTGGACTGTATAGACTTTCTATGGCATCGAGACAACTATGATGATGTGCGGACTCTGCGTGTAACTAGCCAATGTGTAGACATGGTGTTGTGCAGCTAGCCAATGTATAGACTTGGTGTTATGCAGCTAGCCGTTGTATAGAAATTGCGTTATGAAGCACACAAGCTGTACAGACTTGTGCTAACGCTGCAAGTGAACAATGTACAGACTTGAATGCGTGCATGCAACACGATGTATAGATTTGAATGCGTGCATGCAACATGATATATAGACTTGCTCATGATTGTCTAGACTCTGCATGCATGCTATAGCAATGTACAGACTTTGTGTGTGCTAGCATGCTAAAATGCAATGTGTAGACTTGTGTGTGTGAGCATGCTGTAATGTGTAGACTTGTGTGTGCAAGCATGCTGCAAGTGGACAATGTACAGACTTGCTGTGCCTGCAGCAGACGACACCAGTGTACAGACTTGCTAAGCTTTCGCTAAGTCTGTATAGACTTGATCATGCAGACGACGACAGCAGTGTACAGACTTGAATGCTCGAAGCACATGATGTATAGACTTTGAAGCATGTGAACACGATGCTGTACAGACTTATGTATGCATGGATGCACTGACTAAGCCACGAGCCAAGTGGCGATGTATAGACTTATGTTATGCACCCAGACAATGTATAGACTTGCACATAGAGACGCTGCATGAGACGATGCACGAGAAGATACAATGTATAGACTTGGTCTTACAATGCATAGACTTGAAAGATGATGCATGAGACGATGCATGAGATGATGTATTGTATAGACTTGCCAAAGGAGTGATGCATGAACGGCATAATGCACAGATTATGCGTGTGCAATTATGCGTGTGCATGTTTGGACTTTGTATGCAATGCATCGACCAAGTGTTTGAGTGCACCGACTATATGAATGCATGAACTTGTGCAATGATGCACGGACACTTTAACAGAGAGTGTGCAGACTCTTCATGCAATGTATAGACAGTGTGGACTTGATAGCATGCGGATGTATGGACTTGTGAAATGATGCACATATGAAGACTAGCATTGACCTTCCATGTGCATGGACTTAACACATGCACCAACATTTCTGTATAAAAATTAACATTTGCACAGAAAACATGTCTTTGAGAGCTAGAAAACATAACAAGATGTTGACAGACCAATGGTTGATTATCAAGATGGGAAGATGAGTAGACTTGATACCAACAATAATCAATATTATTCCACTACAGCATTTGTTAACAAATCTGATGCCATTCAATGCCTAAAACCCATTGAGCAAATGTAAAGCATTTGAAGACCATACATTTTTTTTATTTTCATTATTTTTTATATTTTTAAATTTTTTTTTGAAATGTAAAAAGCAAGATGCATAAAGATAAATGCATACAAATGATGAGATATGAGATGCACATAATGAAACCAAGCAAATATGTATATATATTTAGTCTAACATATCTACCCCTTACTTATTTAAGAGGGGAATAGGTATAATAGAGGTTCATGAGAGTCAAAACAACGAGGATGCTTATGTGTAACACCTGTTGGGTTCGGTGCTATGGATTCAGAGGGGGGGTGAATGAATCTCCCCTTTAAAAACTTCACTCAAATTAAATCTAATGCAATCAGAGATGCGGAATTAAAAACTATTGCAGATATGTAGAGCGATCCTAAGCAAACATCTAATGTGCACAACAATGAGATGAATACAATCCTCGTGCCTATGCATGCATCTAGCGCCAGTCAGATATGAAATTCAAACCACAGTGGACAAGAGGGTTTTAGGTGGTTCGATTCTGGAGACATATGTCCACCCCACACTCAAACCAGAGTGTGGATTCTGCTGACTCACAGCTTGAACCGCTGGGCCTCACAGCTTACCTACAACCGCTGGGCCTCACAGCTTGCCATCCCGCTGAGCATCACAGCTTGCTGTCTAGAGGAGTCCACCTCTGCAACGCTGAGCATCACAGCTTGCTCCGCTGGGCAATACAGCTTAGCTGTCCGAGGTTTCCACCTCGCCGCTGTGCATCACAACTTGCACTGCTGACGAACAGCTTGAAGAACAGTTTAAAAAGAAAACAAAAACATGTAGTGACAGCGACTGAAAGCTGTAAATAATAAAGCATAATGTGTCTCTCAAAGGAGCTGACTGGAGTGGATCTGATCCAACATCCAGTAGGAATGATCTTCAGGTAATCTCCTCTTCCTCTTCTTCACGAGCTCTCTATCTTCTTCTGCCAATCTCTCAATCTCTCTTTCTCTTTTTCTTCTTCTTAACTCACTCTCTCTCTTTCTCTTCTCTGCTCTCAATGGCTCTCTTCCAGCATCAACTCTGCACGAGCTCTGGCCTTCAGCTTCTGCTACTTCTATATCGATCGGCCTTGTCCAGATGAAGAGGTCTGCATATATATAGAGCAGCAGGAAGGGCATTTGCTCTCCACAGTTCCCACCCAATTGCTTGGACCACGTGGCAGCATCCAGCTTGCTTCAGTACACGTGTCATCATCCTGTCAGTCCTTTCAGCCTCGGATCACGTGCCCTCATTGGCCTCCACGAAATAGCAGTCCTGTCAGACATTCAGTCGAAGGGAATATCAGTTTAAGATAGTAAACTCTGTACAGACTTCATTCATGCAAGCAAGACAATGCATGGCTATACAGAGTTGGTCGAGTGAAGCAATGGACGAATGTACATACTTGTTGAGAGACATGCACACATGCACATAAGAGAGTATGTACTTAGACTATGAATGCTCAGGCATGCTGCCAATCGACTGTACAAACTCTGTGTGTAATGTGCAACCAATGTGTAGACTTGCTAGTGGGTGTGTGCGAGATAATGTATAGACTTGAGAGCATATGATGCAGTATGCATATGGTGAAGTATGCACATTGAAAGATGAATACACATGCAAGTCACCAAGCAGTGTATGGACTTAGTATGTATGCGACAATGATGTACAGACTTCACGTATGCAAAGCTATGAACATTTACAAATGGATGTAATGACATGCCAAATGAATGTGCAGACTCAACGTGCAATGCATGAAGCAATGTATATACATGGAGTGCAATGTGCAACTAATGTACATACTTTGCAATGCCTAGTGTTAAAGCATGGGAACACAATGCATCATGTATAGACTATGCGATATGCAACCAGACGATGTCTAGACTTTGTTAAATTGATGCTCAACAAAAAGACACCTTGTTCCTAGGCATCAGTTTCAGAAGTGATGCCACTGTTGATGGGCGTCAAATTCTAAGCATAGTGGACTGTATAGACTTTCTATGGCATCGATGCAACTATGACGATGTGCAGACTCTGCGTGCAACTAGCCAATGTATAGACTTGGTGTTATGCAGCTAGCCAATGTATAGACTTGGCGTTGTGCAGCTAGCCGTTGTATAGACATTGCGTTATGAAGCACATAGGCTGTACAGACTTGTGCTAACGCTGCAAGTGAACAATGTACAGACTTGAATGCGTGCATGCAACACGATGTATAGACTTGAATGCGTGCATGCAACACGATGTATAGACTTGCTCATGACTATCTAGACTCTGCATGCGTGCTATAGCAATGTGCAGACTTTGTGTGTGCTAGCATGCTAAAATGCAATGTGTAGACTTGTGTGTGCGAGCATGCTGCAATGTGTAGACTTGTGTGTGCGAGCATGCTGCAAGTGGACAATGTACAGACTTGCTGTGCCTGCAGCAAACGACACCAGTGTACAGACTTCCTAAGCTTTTGCTAAGTCTGTATAGACTTGATCATGCAAATGACGACAGCAGTGTACAGACTTGAATGCTCGAAGCACATGATGTATAGACTTTGAAGCATGTGAATACGACGCTGTACAGACTTATGTATGCATGGATGCAATGACTAAGCCACGAGCCAAGTGGCGATGTATAGACTTATGTTATGCACCCAGACAATGTAGAGACTTGCACATAGAGACGCTGCATGAGACGATGCTCGAGACGATACAATGTATAGACTTAGTCTTACAATGCATAGACTTGAAAGATGATGCATGAGACGATGCATTGTATAGACTTGCCAAAGGAGTGATGCATGAACGGCATAATGCACAGATTATGCGTGCGCATGTATGTACTTTGTATGCAATGCATCGACCAAGTGTTTGAGTGCACCGACTATATGAATGCATGAACTTGTGCAATGATGCATGGACACTTTAACAGAGAGTGTGCAGACTCTTCATGCAATGTATAGACAATGTGGACTTGATAGCATGCGGATGTATGTACTTGTGAAATGATGCACATATGAAGACTAGCATTGACCTTCCATGTGCATGTACTTAACACATGCACCAACATTTCTGTACAAAAATTAACATTTGCACAGATCTGAGATTAGGCAGGGCATTACCTGATCTGACTGTGAATTGACCATACCTATCTGAGATTTGACTTTGAGTTGGGTTGACTTCATGACCTGTGAGTCATCCTTAAACCTGTTCTGACAGTTTCTCATAGTACATCAGGATTATTTCATCAAGGATGTACATGTAAACATAATGAGCCATAATATTTGTCATCATCAAAACCCCAGAACCACAGGAGACACAACAACACCTAGGGGATTATGCAATCACACAGAGGAGTTATGCAATAGTCAATACAGTTAATCAATTTTATGAATACATATTAAATCAAATTTCTATATGTGTAGGTGAATAACATGAAAGTAGACTGTAGCCATATGGATATGAAGATTTTTAGATCAACATAATGAGAGATTATACATACTGCATTTCATTATAAGAGAACAATGTATTGGAGGCTACACTCTGCCACAATGAGTATTCACCATAATTTTTCAACTCAACCAATTTCACACTGACAAACATTAATTTTCAAGAATGATCAAGTTTAAATAATTCCTTTTGACGCGAAGAGACACATGGAGCTCATGCCAGACTCCCCGATTACTCAGAATATCGAACTATTTCACCTCATTTTAAGCAGAGGTACTTCAGTCCAACACCTTTCAGAAATGAACCATATCACGTCTCAGGTGACGTGCATCCAATTTACTCAGTGAGACTAAGCATTGCTCTACCATTCATATACATTTCAGATTCTTTCTACAAGAATAGGCAGGCAACTTTTTCCTCAATTGCCTCAACAAGATTCATGCAACATGTTTAATTTCTATAGAGTGTTGAAAGGAAATTCCTATATCCTTTTCTCTAACACTCATTTTGACATGTTGTGCATGAAGTGTATGAATTTGATTCAGCATGTATACCAAAAATTTTATGAACACATAACAGTGCAGCTCCCCCTATCTAAATGCACTTATCAGAAGATTACTCCCCCTGAGTGTATGACATGTAGCACTCTAGTGATGACTCAATTTACAACATTATTTAGTAAGAAATATGAGGTCTTAGAAATTCTAAGGAAGGGGGTGAATAACATATATATAACATGCAAGCACACGATGAGGAAATATGCAAAATGTAATGCAACATGCAATATGGATGCAAGATTTTCATATTTGCACTCGAATATCCTAAATGCATTACAAAGTGCAAGACATAGCATGGGTGCAAGATGCAAGTTTACAGTTTTTTTTATTTTAATGATCTAAATGCACCTTAAGAATTTTCTAATGCATGCAACTTATAATAACATGAGAATGCAGTGCAAGATGCAAAAGTAAGTTGTAACCGCCCCTTTTTTTTAGAACATCATGATAGATTACACAAGGAGACATACATATTCAAATGATGAACAACAGCTATTTTACAAGACTTGTCCTTTTTGAACAAGGGTGCACAAATGATAAAAATTAAGCAATGCAACCTAATTGTTTTCAGAAACGTTCAAAAATAGAATTTCAATAACATTTCAAAAGCTTAGAATATCACCCACAAGCCAAACACATTTTTTTTAAGTTCTGGTATGTGGTGGAGGTGAAGGTCCAAAGACCCAACTCACACATAGTGAGAGTTTCTTAGTAGACGTAATCCACACTTCCACCACACACCATTTGATATACCAGATACTCAATTAAGTTTAGATGCTCATACATTTCAGATTGAAAAATATTCAATAGGCAGAGACATCATACTTATTCCTCAAAATTTTTAATTTTTTTCAACCAATGAGACAACTTCATCATAGCAGAATACAAGAATAATAGATCAAGTTTTTAGAATCAATATCTGTCAAAGGAACCATTCTGCATTTCAGAAATTTTACCTTCTTGAAGCAAGAAGGAATTTCAGAATCAATTTGAAAGCACATGGTATTTTAGAATTTTAAGGTAAATTGATTTCCATCTAAAGACATGTTTCCTCATTAGCCAAACAATTCAATTTCTGAATTTTGGTACAAGACGGAGAACTTTGATCCAAGGATCACCTCACATATGGTGTTAGCTTCCTGACAAATATAATCTGTCATTTCACATAACAGCATTTGATATACCAAATATTCATTCAATGAGAGCATGAATGGCTTGTACAAAGTAGCAGAAGGAAAACATCAATAATATCAATTTTGACAAAGAGGAAGTAAAGTTGGGGTTTTACCATTCGAGTGTACCTTGTTCCATTTTGTTGGAACCCCTTTCTTTCTTTATTTACCTCAAGACACACCTCCATCAAAACTAACTCAGTTGACAGACTTTGGCACCCAAGCCTTTTTGGGTCCCTTGAGATTAGAAACATTTCTACCAAAATCTTTCTTCGACATTCTCATAGCCATCATATCATCATTCTTCATGATCTTGCAATCCTCAATAACATGTCCATAGTTTCCAAAATAAAGGTATTGAGGAGAAGCAGTTTTACCAAAAGACTTCCTTTTAGGAGCAAATGAATTTTCAAATCCATTCTATCTTCTATTTTCAAAAGATCTAGATTTAAACAAAATTAAACCTATCATTCATTCTAGAAGCATGGAAATTTTATATTTTTAAGAACCAACACTCTTTCATAACATGCCCGTACTTCCCACAATGAAAGCAACAAGGAGATGTGGGTCTACGGAATGACTTCCCATTATTTGCATGAGTGTTTGTGAACAAGTTTCTTTCATAGGATGAAGACCTTTGAGCATTAGAAACATGTTCATTTTTAGATTTTCTTTGAACATCAAACTTAGCATTTATGGCTCGAAAATCATCCAGGCGTATTCGACAAGGTGATCCGATTACCCCATATCTCTTTATTCTGGCCCAGGACACCTTGAGCAGATCTCTGCGTGATGCTTATAGTAGAAGTGCAGTTGGATGGTTTCATGGCCACCAGAGATGCCCTGCTATCTCTCACCTACTTTTTGCAGATGACACCTTGGTGTTTGCAAAGGCAACGGTTAAATCTGTCCGCAATCTATTTCAACTTCTGAAAGCTTATGAGCAAGCGTCTGGCCAACTCATAAATGTGGGGAAGAGTGGATACTTTCTTCATTCCAAGCACACTCAGTCACTTCACAGTAGAATTGAAAACATCACAGGTTTTATAAGATAGAATTTTCCCCATAAATATCTACGATTCCCTCTGGTTTTGGGCAGATCCAAAAAAACTCATTTTGCGGGTATTATCTCAGCTATTCAAAAATGAATTGAAGGGTGGTAGGCAAAACTTCTATCTCAAGGTGCCCGAGTCATACTTATCAAGCATGTTCTCACCTCTATTCCAATATATATTTTGGCATCCACACTTCTACATACCGGCACTCATCAACTATTAGACCGCTCCTTTGCTAATTTTTTATGGGGATCCTCTCCACATGGGAATCGTAAGCATTGGAAATCTTGGAAAAAACATATGCAAACCTATACCTCAAGGAGGGCTAGAGATCATGTCCTTAACTCACATGGAACTTGCTTTACGGGTTAAAATGCTTTGGCATACCCTTCACTTTGATTCCTTATGGGTAGTTTTTTTTCAGAGCTAAGTATATTCGAAGCAATCATATCAGTGAAGTCAACTTCAAAGAAATGAAAGGCTTTGCCAGGAGAAGTTGGCTGGGGGCCAGAAACATTCTTTTTCAAAACCAAAGAATCATCATTGGTGATGGTTGCTCCACCAATTTTTAGACCGATATTAGGCTTGGTAATAAAAAATTGCAATCCATGATTCCGGCTGACATCACCCCAAATACTAAAGTCACTGTCCAAGATATTATCATGCGTCTGACCCAGGAAGATTCAAATATCATTGAGGCTTTCCTCTCTATTGATATTAGAAGTGCTTTACAACATACAAAATTAATCTATTCTCCGGACAAGGCTATATGGTGCCTTTCTTCTAATGGTAATTGCACTATATCTTCCACTTATATGAATATAACAAACATCCAGCCGATGGAAACTCACTTGTTTTGGAATCGTACTTGGTCAAAATGGATCCCCACTAGGATCTCAGTATTCCTTTGGAAAGTAATCTACAACTTTCTGCCAACTAATCATGTAAAGTCTTTGGGCATTACCCTTTGCTCAAAATGCAGTTGCTGTAAAGATTACCATGAGGAAGATATTAATCATATTTTTGTACATAGTGAGTGGGCCACCTCCATTTGGTCCTTCTTTAGATCCAAAGGCCTTCTCATTTGGGGTAATACAGCAAGAGAAATCATTATAAAATCCATTCAAGCGGTTAGAGGATGCTCATTTTTTGGATTATTTTCCATCGCTATTACTGCATACAATTTATGGGAGATTTGGGCTGCTAGGAATGCAACAACTCATGATAATAGAAGTACTCAACCGCAGAACATGATCCACAATATCATTAGGAAAGTTAAACAGATCTTTGGTGGTGCGGACCTATAGGAAAAAAATTATAACCGGAGGAACATTTTAGCAGGTTTTGGCATTCAGACATCTATTAGCAAGGGTCTAAATGTTATGCTTGTCAAATGGCGGTGTCCTCCTCGGCCTTATCTAAAGCTGAACACTGATGGAGCATTCAAACAAGCAGGTAACTCTATAACGCCCCAAGATCCGATTCTCAAATTTATGGCATATTTTTTTCCCATCAGATCTCGAGACATTACTTCGTATGTATCACGGAAGCACAAATATATAAACATGCATATATTCGCATGAGAGAGAGAAACCACAATTACACAAAATGTAAATTAGCATTTCAACCATTCATAATTTTCATGAGAGAGTACATGTCCATTGTTCCAAATAAACTTGAGTCCACATTGGCTCACCTCCCCAAAATCATACATATATGAGAGACATTCATCCATAGCATACCTAGACAAACTACGCACTAGCACTACTCCTCAGCTGCAACCTCCTCCTCAACCTCGTTCTCTATGTTTCCTGAAAATGTGTGTCACAAAGGAGTGAGTGTGACGCTCAGTAGGCAGCCTAAACAAATCGGGGTTAACTCGCATCTATATAACCAGATTATATACACAATTCAGATGCTAATAATAGCATAATCCATTCATTATCATTTACTTAAAATAACTCATATGAGAAAATTACATATTCTTGAACTAACATATAAGATACCCATGCATGTGCTAAAACCACGGTGAATGAGCAGTTTCACATTATCGCATTTTCACATTGTCACATTATCACTTTATCAAATTTTCGTTAATCATGGAAACAAACAATTACCACAAACATATGAGGCACACACATACAAACGAACGAACGAACGAAAGAGCACTGCGCAGACCCGAGAGTGAACTCTCACCTAGATTCTTGGGGGCCTCCTGGCGTTATGTAACACCACATCACAAAGGCTGCCCCACGATGGGACCGAAGACCGAATCAATAGGATTTTAAACCACCTAGATTCTTGGTGGCCTCGTGGTGTTACGTAACACAACATCACAAAGGCCGCCCCATGATGGGACCAAAGACCGAATCAATAGGATTTTAAACCACCTAGATTCTTGTGGCCCCATGGCGATACGCATTGCCAACATCACAAGGGCCACCCCACAATGGGACAGAAGACTGAATCATAGGAATTTTGACCAGGCCATCCCACAAGGGACCGAAGTCCTTTCTCACATAATGTTGTTGTTTCCATTCATAACATTTACATCGTTTTCACATTCACATCCAAACTCATTTTACACATATTAGTAAGATACTTTATAATAACAAGCATGCTTCCAATGATTTAACTGGGCTAAACATACTCAGTGCATGATTAGGTCACCGAAAAAGAAGACAGGTTTATTTCTAGGTTACACATACGTAGAAAATAAATCATAACCACAAGTGCAGAATTTCTGTGAGCATGAAATTTTTACATTGGGTTACAAATTTAGCCTTCTACCATTTTCTAATGCTTCAGATTTTTCTGAACTAATATGACCTCTCAAAACTCTCTTTTCCCATGTTTCTAGAAATTGGGGACAAAGCCCCATGGTGTCGACCTGACCATAGGGAAGTGTCAACTTGTCAACCCTACACATTCATAGAAAATGAACCATAACTACAAGTACAAATTTTCTGTGAGCATGAATTTTTTACAGTGGGTTACTCACTTACCCCTCTACCATTTTCTAATTTTTTAGATTTTTTTGAATTAATTTGGCCTGTCAAAACCCTCTTTTCTCACGTTTCTGGAAATTGGGAACATAGTCTCAGGGTGTCGACCTGTCCAAATGAAGTGTCAACCTGTCCATGAGAAGTGTCAACATGTCCAGCAGTTTCTAAAGGGGAAGTGTCGACCTGTCCAAAGGAAGTGTCGACCTGTCCATGGGAAGTGTCAACATGTCCAGCAGTTTCTGAAGGGGAAGTGTCAACCTGTCCAAAGGAAGTGTCAACCTGTCCATGAAAAGTGTCAACATGTCCAGCAGTTTCTAAAGGGGAATTGTCGACCTGTCCAAAGGAAGTGTCGACCTGTCCATCAGAAGTGTCAACACGTCCAACAGTTTCTAAAGGGGAAGTGTCGACCTGTCCAAAGGAAGTGTCGACATGTCCATGGGAAGTGTCGACCTGTCCAAAGGAAGCGTCAACATGTCCAAGGGGAAGTGTCGACACATCCATGGGAGGTGTCAGCACGTCCTAGAGAAGTGTCGACACATTCATGGGAAGTGTCGACACATCCAGATATTTTCAGCTAAAATTCTAAGAAACCTCTCAAAAACACATAACTTGATGGAAAAACCAAAAAATATACATGGTAGTTAACCTCACATGCCCTTAATCCCTCTTTGGCATGTAGAAATTACTTTGAAATCATTTTAATGCATCATTGACCCCTTAAGATTTGAGGTTAGGTGACTACCTTCAAAATAATAAATCGACGATCCGGGGATGATATCCACACCCCAGATCCACCTAAGCTTTTCCTTTCGATCCGAAGATGAGATCCACACCCCAAATCCTCCCAAGGCTTCGCCCGTCATCCTCCAATAGCCAGATCATCCACCCACGAATCGGATGGTCCGCCCACGAAGAGACGGAGTCCCTCACTCTCCTCTTACTTAAGAAAGCTAGTAGGTGATGGAGGGTTGATAGAAATGGTTTGCTAAAGGCTTGCCACC
>JAHNEJ010002409.1:0-120565 GCA_022559845.1 Amorphophallus konjac | reverse complement strand
GGAGCCGGGTATGGGAAAGAAGACCTGCACAGGGAAGAAGCTAGAGAAAGAATATCAGTCTTTGACCGGCTCAAATACCCCGATCAGGTGAGAAGGAAAGTCTACAGGCAGAGGAAAAAGATGCAGATCTTTGCCTGCAATATGGCCGGGCTTGTCGAAGGGCAGGATATGTTACCGACACAGCCAGATGAACTGCTCAGACTGGCAACCAGACCAGGTCCCATCACAAGAAGAGGCCAGGCGGCAAAAGATAAGATGCAGACTAATGATGAAGCCCGCAAGATCACCACTATGACAGTTAATGTGGTGACAGCCGAAGATGAAGATAATCCCTTCGTCGATGATGCTGAAGGGACTTCAGAAGATCTACAGATCCCGTCAACCCTGGATCCCATGATCCAGATGATGTTTAGAAGATATCAACAAGAGATCAATGCTCTCAGAAGACAGCTAAATGAGAGGCATGAAGCTACACCGGTCTCCAAGCAAGTCGAGCCTGTGGGGCAGACTGCCAGCTCAACAGAAATGGCTATCCCAGCTAATCCTCTCCCGGTTGATAAGGGCAAAGCACCAAGCCAACCCGTTCTGCAGCAGATGGTAGCTCAGCCCTCTGTATCTCAGACGCAGCCTGCCGCACCGGCCTTGCGCGCAACTGTGATGACAACTCCTTATGGT
The DNA here is from genome assembly GCA_022559845.1 of Amorphophallus konjac. Classification (NCBI taxonomy): domain Eukaryota; kingdom Viridiplantae; phylum Streptophyta; class Magnoliopsida; order Alismatales; family Araceae; genus Amorphophallus; species Amorphophallus konjac. The sequence continues at coordinate 119,890 of JAHNEJ010002409.1, read as the reverse complement.
CAGCAACAAGCTCACTTCTTCCCGGAAAACATAGATCCAGCCATAGCCCAGAAGCTGATGATTGAAAAGATTATGGAGATGAAGCTGTCTGAAAAGACTGGTGATGATGCTAGTACCTACGATGTGTACAGGGTACCGTATCCTCCCCAGTATGCTGCTAAGAGACTACCGCCAGGCGTCAGTAAGCCGCCGAAGTTTGAGAAATTTAATGGCCAGGGCTCTCCCAGGGAGCACATAGCTTACTACACCACAATCATGGGTGACTTGGCAGCTGATGAAGCTTATCTACTTAAGTTCTTCGGCTCATCCCTCACCGGGATAGCCTTTGAATGGTATTCAAGCCTGCCGGCTGGGTCAGTGACCGATTGGCCTGATATGCAAAGAAAGTTCCGCGACAGATTTCACGTCACGGAAAGAGAGATTACAATAGCAGAACTATATGCAACCAGGCAAAAGCAAGATGAAACAGTACTGGATTACATCAAAAGGTGGAGGAACTTAGCTATGAGATGCAGAAGACCTCCTCATCAAGAAGATGCAGTGTAAATATGTAAGCAGAGCCTCAGGAGAGAGGTACTGAAAAGATGATTGGTGCAGATGTCAGAACATTTGACCGGCTGAACAATATAGTGGCGGAGGTCGAGACGTTCCTGTCTAAGCGTCCGACGGCCAATGCTCCAACTGTGCCGAAAGGGAAATCTAATGATCGACGACCATCGCACTCTGAGGCTAACACCGTCGATTTCAGAACCTTCGAGCAACAGAAAGGGAAGAAGGGGGCAGATGAAGCTCCCCCACCAGCAGACACAGCAGAAAGAAAAGATAAGGTCTCTCTGAGAAACAAAATGAGAAAGCCGTACTCTTTCCTGAAAGATAAGACAGCCGCACTATTCAACTGGGCATACAAGTTCAACAAGTAACATTGCCTGAGCCAAAGAGACCCGATGACGCGGCAAAGAAAGGTGACCCACTGTTCTGTCCATATCACCGTGCGCTGGGGCACGCAATTGAAGATTGCTACGTCTTCAAAGATATTATGGAAGGCATGGTCAAAAAGGGCGAGCTACAGCTGGGAGATTACCAGGTAGAGCCACCTCGTCCACATGAGCCTCCGGCATTAAAAATGGCCGCCAATATGATTTCGATCTACCAGCAGCTGCCTAAGGAAGCCGTCGAGGAATGCACCAGGCATACTTATGAAGCTTGCTTCCTCACCCCACTGAAGGATCAGGAAGGATGGCAGATGAAACCCATAAAGAACAGAAAGAAGACTCCCGCAGCCAATACCAATGGAGCAGTTATCCGCGGTGTCACACCAAGACCTGAACCACCTCCAGTAAAGCCAGTATGGCGCACAGCTGAGACAGGGCCAGTCATCCGGATCCCCACTCATAACCGGAGAAGACAAGTCCCCCTACCTGCACATAAGGAAGTAAGTCCTGCAGCCAGGCGTTTACAGCAGTATATTAATGGGCTCGATGAATATGAACAGAAAAAGCCCGGGCACCTGCTGGTGAAAGACTGTATACTCTGGGAACAGCTCGAAGAATTGAAAATTAAAGAGCAGTCAGAGGCAGAACAAGAAAAAGCTGAGACTGAACCCTTCTGGGGGCAGGGGCCAATAAAGCCAAATTCCCAGAAAAAGAAGAGACGGCCCAAGTCCAAGAAGGGAAAGAGGGTCGTGACAGTACAATGTAACACCCTGTCGGCACTCTTTACCTCGCCCGGGGAGAATGATGAGGATGAAACGTCAAATGCCCCGCTAGAAGCCAACCATGCGAGGCCTCAACCTCAGCACATGCAACACGCTCCGAAAGAAGGTGGGGGTGCCCACCACCAGCTAATCATAACATTATGTTCAAAGGGGAACAGCCCTACCAGATTCCCGAACCGGAAGTACGAGGTGTCCAGGTTCCTCCCCCTGCTAGCTTATACCAGAAGAGAAGAAGGAGGTCAAACTCCAACATTTCTGGAATTTCTATCCAGTCTGGAAAATGGGCAGTCGATACAGGCTGGGCCAGATAAAGGCAAGAGACCTCAGCAATCGGCGTCTGTAGCCTACAAGCAGAATGAGAAAGAAGGGGATAACCCTCTGACGGCACCAGGGGCCGTTGCTATAGAAGAAGCCCCCCAAGAAATCAGTCCAGAGGATGAAACCAGCACTGGGCAGCAGAGGCCACGGGCACCACATGAACCTCCAAAACCCGATGGGCGGAAGAAATGAGACTGTCTAATGTCAGGGTGGGCAGCCGGATCATGAAAATGCTAAAGAAGCTCCCTACCAGATTCTCCATCTGGGAGATTCTCTCTCTGAGTGAAGAGGCTCGCCAAGCAATTGTTGATGCCTTGCAGTCGCCGGCACAATATGAAGCACTCTTGACAGAAGTGAATTCTGGGCCGTCAGTTACATTCACAGAGGATGACATGCTGATTCCGAATTCCTGCCATAACAGACCGCTATATATGAGGGGCTCCCTGAACTGTCAGCCACTGAACAGGATACTGATAGATCCCGGGGCTGCCGTGAACATTCTCCCATACCGCATCTACCAAAAATATTACTTTGATCTTCAGCTTACCAAGGTCAGAGACATGAAAATTGCGGGATTCAACCAGAAATGTGAGACGCCCCTTGGGGTGGCTGATTTTAACCTCACATTGGGGGACCTCACTACCGTGGTACGATTCTATGTAATCGACTCCAACACCACATATAAGGCCCTGCTGGGGAGACCGTGGCTGCATGAATATCAGATAGTGCCGTCCACACTGCATCAGTGCATTAAATACTGCCATGAAGGAAAAGAAGAGAGGGTGTTTGCGGATCTGCATCCCTTCGAAGTATTCGAGTGCCATATGCTCGATGCATCCTACTACACGGAGGTGTCGCAAAAGGGTGAAGAGAAAGAGGCTGTGGTCAGCCAGAAAAAGCCGGCGACGAAGGCAAGAAACTGGTCTCCCCCGCCACCAAAGGGCTATATTAAAAAGCATGAGGTATCTCACATCTCTTATGCTGGTGACTTTGCTCGGATCACCCCTCCTAGCATTCACCCGGATGATATCGATGAAGAAATGAAAGAAAAGTACACACAGGTGGAGGTTCCGCAGGGTTTAGTCAAGCCCATCGCCAGCCTAGAGTACCAGACGGTGCTACCACTGAAGACTATGGAAATCCCTCGCTTCTGCGAGCCTCCTACCATATTCTACACCGGGGAGTCAGTCGAGGAAGATGATCAAGACTGCATGGTCCCTGAAGAGGCTGCAAACCGGATGGTGCCGATTACAGGCTTGGATTATACTACCCAACGGGTTTCGCAGATGTTCTCTAAGATGCAAATGCCGTCATTGCAGCCTGCTGCCCAGAAGAAGGCGTTCAAGGAGCTATGGGATCCGCCTCGGGATAATAAAGAACTGAGGAAGATCACTCAGCACCCGGGATTGGGTTATACCCTTCAAGAATACTATGAAGCTGAGGTGGACGTCATCTCTGTCTCCTACCAGCATGAAGACCCTCCCGAGGTGGGATATGACAAGTACCCCTCGGAAGATGAAGAAATCATTTATCAATCCATAATGAACAATGAAGCCCCAGACAGTCAGCCGGAGACGGGGACGTCTGATGAAGCAAAGAAAGATTGGTGCTGGGAAGACCTACCTTGCAAAGAGGATCTGTTCCATGCTGAAGCAAAGTTTGACACGGGAACCCCGGATGAAGACCAAGTAGCCAAAGAGCTGAGGGAATGCCTGGAGTTTGAGCGCATCCTGGAAGAAGTCCGGGCTCTACAGAATGATGATCTCTCAAGGGAGTCTGCATCAGAAGAGCCTCTAAGGGCGGAAGACTCCATCTTTGAGTTTCCTGCTGATCCAGTTACGTCCTCGGGGCAGACTGAACAGAATACAACAATATTGGCCGTATATGATGAGCCAGCACCCGCTGATAACCAGTATGATGAAACAGAGAATCATGAAACTGAAGAAGATTATATCCCGGGAGGCTTCATTGACTTGCAAGAAGCCCCGCCCGAGGTCGAAGATGGAGGTCAGGCCACCGTCGATGAGCTTGTGGAAATAAATCTGGGGACCGCAGATGAGCCAAGGCCGACATTCCTCAGTGCACTGCTGGAGCCAGCTACCAGGGAACAGTATATACAGTTCTTGAAAGAATTCCGAGACTGCTTTGCATGGACATATGATGAAATGCCGGGACTGAGTTCTGATGTGGCACAGCACCGATTGGCAATAAACCCAGAGGCTAGCCCTGTAAAGCAGCCTTCCAGGAGAATGCGCCCTGAATTAATAAATCAGATTAACAAAGAGGTTGACAAGCTGATTGATGTAGGCTTTGTTGAAGAAAATCAGTATACTACATGGTTAGCCAACATAGTGCCCGTAAAGAAGAAGAATGGGCAGATCAGAATATGTGTTGATTTCGGGACCTTAATAAGGCTTGCCCGAAAGATGACTTTCCAGTGCCAATCACTGAAGTGATGATCGATGCGACTACTGGTCATGAAGCCCTGTCATTTATGGATGGGTCATCCGGATACAACCAAATCTGGATTGCTGAAGGAAGACAGAGTGCACACTGCATTCCGTACCCCGAAGGGGATATTCCACTACAAAAGGATGCCGTTTGGCCTCAAGAATGCCGGCGCTACCTACCAAAGAGCTATGACCAAGATCTTTGATGATTTGCTCTTCAAGAAAGTAGAGTGCTACATTGATGATTTGGTAGTAAAAACTAAAGAAGAGAAGACCATTTGCAAGACCTGAGGGTAGTATTCCAGAGGCTGCGCAAATATGAACTCAAGATGAATCCCATGAAATGCGCCTTCGGCGTGTCCAGTGGAAAATTCCTCGGGTTTATTGTCCGTCATAGGGGCATTGAAATTGACCCATCCAAGATTAAGGCTATCCAGGAGCTCCCTCCACCAAGGAATCTGTCCGAGCTGAGATCTCTGCAAGGGCGTCTGGCCTATATCCGACGATTTATATCAAATCTGTCGGGAAGATGCCACCCCTTTCACAAGCTCATGATGAAAGATGTGCCGTTCCTCTGGGACGATGGCTGTCAGGAAGCCTTTGAGAAGCTGAAAGAATATCTCAAGACCCCTCCGGTGCTGGGGGCACCAATTAAGGGCAGGCCCTTGATACTGTATATCGCAGCCACATACTGTTCCCTGGGGGCAATGCTGGCACAGATAAATGAAGAAGGCAAAGAACAAGCCTTGTACTACCTAAGTAGGAGGCTGATTAGAACTGAAGAAAGCTACAGCTACATAGAAAAGACCTGCTTGGCACTAGTCTTTGCTGTCAAAAAGCTCCGACACTATATGTTGTCACATGAAGTCAGATTGATATCTGCAGCAGATCCGCTCAAATACATATTGACTCAGCCAGTACTGAAGGGCCGATTGGGCAAATGGGCAGTGATCCTGATGGAATTCGATATTACCTATACACCCCAGAGGGCGATAAAAGGACAGGCCGTGGCTGATTTCTTCGCAGAGCATCCTGTGCCGGAAAATGATATGCTAGGGACTGAGTTACCCGATGATGAGACACTCGAGGCCTGCCAGACCCAGTCAGTTATGTGGCAACTATTCTTTGATGGAGCATCTAGAACAGAGACAGACTCCGATGGAAAGACCAGAATACGGGCTGGAGCCGGTATTGTGCTGAAATCACCAGAAGGGGAGGTCGTGCATACTTCCTGTTCTATAAACAAGCCCTGCACCAATAATGAGGCCGAGTATGAAGCTCTGATAATCGGGCTATATATAAGCCTCAACATGGGTATCCAAATGCTTCAAGTATTCGGGGATTCGATGTTGATAATAAAACAGATCCAAGGGGAGTTCGAAGTGCGGAAGCCAGAACTGAATCCCTACCACCAAAAAGCTGTGCGCCTCATGGCGAAATTCTACCATATTGAGCTCAAGCATGTGGGCCGTGGACACAATGCCCAGGCTGATGCACTGGCGAAGCTGGCCAGCTCACTAGCAGTCCCACCAAATAAGACACTGAACATTATCGTTATGAACCGGCGGCAAGTCCCCAGTATGCTAGAAGAGTGCCCCGAAGAAGACGAGGTTGCCACCATCAGCACAGAACAAGCGTCTGATTGGAGACAACACTTGCTGCAGTGGTTTCTACACCAACAACTGCCGCAGATAAGAGAAGAAAAGATGAAACTCCTAAGAATCAAAGATTCTTATGAACTCAGGAATGGAATTTTGTTCCGAATAATGGCAGATGCACGCAAGAAGATTCTACTCCGCTGTCTGTCCACTGAGGAAGCCTGGCAAGCGATGAAAGAAACACATGCTGGGACAGCAGGTGCCCACCAGGCTGGTCCCAAGATGAAGATAGAAATCAAGAAGCTGGGCTACTATTGGCCCACCATGTTTGAAGACTGCTGTAAATTTGCAAAATCATGCCAGAAATGCCAGGAGCATGCTACTGTGCCTAGAAGGCCTCCTACGACTCTGCACCCTACAGTTCCCAGCTGGCCATTTGCACAATGGGGAACTGATGTAGTCGGGCCACTGCCGACTTCCTCGGCCGGACATAAGTACATACTGGCCATAACAGATTACTTCTCCCGATGGGCGGAGGCTATAGCATTAAGAGAAGTGACTGGTGAATTGGTCGCCAGATTCATCAAACAGAACATTATCTTCCGGTTCGGGATCCCCAGCCGAATAATATCGACAATGGAAGTCATTTCAGAAATCAGAAGGTCTATCGGCTTGCTGAGAAATATAAGATCGAATGGAGGACCTCCACTCCTTACAATCCACAGGCAAACGGATTGGCAGAAGCTTTTAACAAGACTCTCTGCACCTTGCTGGCCAAGGTCGTCAGTTCTAATAAGAAGGACTGGGAAGAGAAAATGTATGAAGCTCTGTGGGCATACCGCACGTCTTCAAGACACCTACAGGGTGCTCACCATACTCGCTGGTATACGGCTCAGAGGCAGTGGTTCGCTAGAGCTGGAAGTCCCGTCACTCAGAGTGGCAGTCCAATATGGCCTGGCCCGTGGCGAACAGACCAATGCAGAAAGAAGACTAGAAGAGCTGGCTGAATTGGAAGGGAAGCGCCTCCGAGCTCAGAAGAGTATCCAAATGTATCAGGCCCGCATGGCCACTGCATTCAACAAACTCGTAAAAGGACGAGAATTCAAGAAAGGTGACCTCGTCATGGTCAAGAAAAAAGAAGTCATGGCGTCCAACCCAAAAGGAAAGCTGAATGCTAATTGGGAAGGTCCTTATGTGATACAGAGGGTCTACGAAGGAGGGCCTACGTGGTTGTTAACCATCGAGGGGAAATCCAATTCTCACCACTCAACGGAAGACATCTGAAGCTGTATCATACGGCACAATCGACATTCCCCGAGTAATCGGGCAAAATCTACCCTTTTCTTGGTATAGCGGCACTCCGCCCTAACCAAGCTACCTTTTCTTGGTCTAGCGGCACTCCTCCCTAGCCAAGCTACGCCCTTTTCTTGGTCTAGCGGCACTCCGCCCTAGCCGAGCTGCCCTTTCCTTGGTTTAACGGCACTCCGCCCTAGCCAAGCTACCCTTTCCTTGGCCTAGCAGCACTCCGCCCTAGCCAAGCTACACCCTTTTCTTGGTATAGCGGCACTCCGCCCTAACCAAGCTACCCCTGTCCTTGGTCTAGCGGCACTCCGCCCTAGCCGAGCTACCCTTTTCTTGGTATAGCGGCACTCCGCCCTAGCCAAGCTACACCCTTTTCTTGGTATAGCGGCACTCCGCCCTGGCCAAGCTGCACCCATTTCCCGGTCTAGCGGCGCTCCGCCCTAGCCAAGCTACACCCTTTTCTTGGTATAGCGGCACTCCGCCCTAGCCAAGCTGCACCCATTTCCCGGTCTAGCGGCGCTCCGCCCTAACCAAGCTACCCTCATCTTGAGCTGGTGGCATTCCGACCTGTCACCCTCTAAAAAAAAAAAGAGAGAGAAAGAACAAAAAGAAAGTAAAAAAAAATGGGGTTAAAAATAGAGATACCCCGCCAGACTTGCTCCTATATTAGGGACAAGTGCAAAAATGGCCCAAAACCCAGCTGTGGTGAAAACCGGAAAGGGCACTGCAGGTAAAATCGGGTACCCCGCCACGTGAAAACCCGAAAGGGCGCGTGGGCAAAAGCAAGAGGGGGCTGGCTCCGGCGAAAACCCGAAAGGGCGCTTGGGTCGGTAATGTGGTGATTCCAAAGAAAGCCTCACCTCCCACCATAAAACTCCTCGTCGATCGACCGGCGCCTTGCCCGATCAACGATTAAACCCATCCGGAATGGACCTTACGTCTATTCTGTTGAAGCCTTCATGCATTGCTCAAGAAAAATTCCCTCGATAATAAGCCCACCTCGGGATAGACCTTCCGTCTGTTCTGATAAAACACTTCCACTTGTTGCTGTCTAAGACCCACCACGATGAAACCTGCCCGGTTTAGACCTTACGTCTATCCCGATGAAACCTATTCTACGTCTCACCGCGATGAAACCTGCTGTTGATCGATTGGCACACTGCCCGATCAACAATGAAACCCTGTCCGGTTTAGACCTTACGTCTATCCCGGTGAAACCTATGAAATCCTTGCATTGGTATAAACCCAATACTGATGATGAAACCTGATACTGATCGACCGGCACACTGCCCGATCAGCGATAAAACCTTGTCCAGCTTAGACCTTACGTCTATTCCGACTAGATCTACAGGTCTCTTTACGGCCCGCCGTGATGAAACCTGCTGTTGATCGATTGGCACACTGCCCGATCTATGATGAAACCTATCCAGTTTAGACCTTCCGTCTATCCTGATGAAATCCATGAACTCCTTGCATTGGTATAAATCCAATACCGATGATGAAACCCGCCATTGATCGATTGGCACCTCGCCTAATATCAATGATAAAACCCTACCCAGTTTAGACCCTACGTCTATCCTGATGAAGCATATGAAATCCTTGCATTGGGATGAGCCAATACCAATGATGAAACCTGCTATCGATCGATTGGCACGCTGCCTGATCGACGCTAAAATCCATCCAGGGTGGGCCTTCCGTCCGCTCTGACATAGCACAACACTGCTCTTTGAATCGATTCAGACCCTCCGTCTGGATAGATCATGAAACTCTATTCCTTTGCGTTAATGTTAAACCCCACATTAACGATGAAACTCATATTTTCAGCAAACGGCCTCGTGCCCGAGCTGCTATCTATATCCTCTAAATCAATTCAGACCTTTCGTCTGGATAGATCATGAAACCCTACTTCCCTTTGCATTGATGTTGACACCCACATCAATGATCGTGTGTCCACAATAAACATATGGCGCCATGGTCCATAGGATGAAAGTTCTGGTCCCAGAAAAGATAATGAAAAAAAAGAAAAGAGAAAGAAAACGATAAAAAAGTACATATATAGAAATGGGGTTGAAAATAGAGATACCCCGCCAGACTTGTTCAGGCATTCTGGACAAGGGCAAAAATGGCTAAAACCCAGCTGTGGTGAAAACCCGAAAGGGCACTGCAGGCAAAATCGGGTACCCCGCCACGTGAAAATCCGAAAGGACGCGTGGGCAAAAGCAAGAGGGGGCTGGCTCCGGCGAAAACCCGAAAGGGCGCTTGGGTCGGTAATGTGGTAATTCAGAAGTTCCATGCCAACCGAAACATTGCCTTCACCTCCCCTTCACTGATGAGGCCTTCCGTCGGTCATCTGGCTCTATGCCCCACCGATGATAAAGCCTTTTCGGGGTAGATCTTACGTCTACCCTGATGAAATCTACATACCCTCTTTCACATGTCCCACCGACAATAAAACCCGTCATCATTCTGATAAAGCCTGGCCAGTTCAGACCTTACGTCTGTCCTGATCAAACTCCTAAACCTTCCCTTGATCGATCGGCTCCTTGCCCGGTCAACGATGAAACCCTACCAGGATAGACCCTACGCCTATCCTGATGAAACCTACATATTTCTTGGCAAAGTCCCACCCGCCATAAAACCTGCTGGAATAGACCTTACGTCTGTCCTGGCGAGACCTACACCTCTACATACGTCCCACCGTTGATCGACCGACACCTCGCCCGATCAATGATGAAATCCTCTGTCCGGTTTAGACCTTACGTCTATACTGATGAAACCTATGAAACTCTTTGCGTCGATATAAGTCCCATATCGATGATGAAACCAACCACTGATCGACTGGCACCTCGCCCGATCAGTGATGAAACCATGTCCAATTAAAACCCTGCCAGTTTAGGCCTTTGTCTATTCTGATGAAACTTATAACACTTTCTTTGCATCGATATAAGCCCAATATCGATGATAAACTAGCTATTGATCGACCGGCACCTCGCCCGATCAATGATGGGATCCTATCCAGTTCAGACCCTACGTCTGTCCTGATGAAAACCACGTACCCTTCAAGGTCCCACCTGTGATAACCTCTACCCAGTCTAGACCTTACGTCTGCTCTGATGAAACCTGTAAAACTCCTTTGCATCGATATAAACCCAATATCGATGATGAAATTATGTACTGGTCGATTGGCACATTGCCCCGACTAGCTTTGAAACCTGCCCGGGATGGACCATTCGCCCGTTCCAGATAGTGCTCTGAGCCTCTTCGTTCACATTCCTGCAAACCTTCTCCCTTGCGGCACGTATGGCCAAGAAGGACGTTTGCTACCACCACCAGAATTCGGTTTAAAGCACCCCCCGGAGGCCGTCACGCGGTGGAGCGAGTTCCCCATCCTTTCTCTGAAGGGGTGGACGCTCTCCTGCTAGGTACGGGCTATTCCCATAGGGACCGCTGAAACCGCTGCCAAATCGCCGTGAAATATTGATGGAGCGATAAGTTAAGAACAAACCACATATGAGACTGGTGTAAAGATTCCTCTCCATTGAATAAAAAAGGAATACAAGAAGGGCCCCTGAGGGGGAATTGTATTACAAAAAGGGGGAAACAGATATTCACGAGCGCCGGAATATGTCTTCGAAGGCTAGAAGCCCTACATGCGGGGCAGCCCCCAGCTCATGAAGTCGAGCCTCCTCCTCCTGTAGCCGAGCAGACTCATCCTGAAAGGATGCCACCTGCCCCTCCAACAGAGCTACTTCCTCCGCAAGCTGCGGCCGAGAAGTTGTTATCTGCGACAGTACAGCCCGGAGGTCAAACAGTTCAGCCTCCAGATGGTTATCCGGCTGCGCACGAACTGCTCCCGCTGCGCCAGAGACTGCAGTTGGCATTGGCGCTCCTGAAGAACAGAGTCCGTCTTCTCCAGCTCAGATTTGCACTCCTTCCTTTGCAACTTCAAAGCTGCCAGTCTGTCAGACATAATATGTGCCAAGAAGTCCCGGCGATGTATGAACTTTAACAACAATAGAACCCGCTGGGCCCATATTTCCATGGGACAGCCCATCGCCTGTAGACCAGCAGTGAAATGCTCGGCTATCTCCTTCAGCCGCAGATAAGTCAGTCCGGGCTGGGACTCCACCAGCTGGCGCAGCATGTCCAGATTTTGCCAGACAAAACTCTCGGATGAAGCGAAGCCAGGAGAAGGAACTGGAGCTACTTCGAAAGTCACCTCGCCGTCAATGTCTGCCCACAGTGCAACATATGGCTGAGAGGACGAAGACGGCAAATCTGCTAGAAGAACTGGCCGGTCCCTCTCTGTGCTCTCCTGTTGAGCTGAAGACTCCTCCTCTACCACTGTCTCGTGAGCTATGGCTTGAACATCTGTGGAGGGAGAACCAATAAATGATGGAGCTATCTCTTCATGAGTCTTCTGAATAAGGGCTTCATCTTCAGCTGCTCTTTCTGATAATGGGGACGAAGGGTCCCTAGTCTGTAGAGGCAGAAATCCAGTCTCTATAGCCACTGTGGCAGGGACTGCTGACTCGGGCGCAATTGACATTACGGCGGCCGGTATAAAGGCGGAGCTTCTGGCTGGGTCTGCTTCGGCTCTAAACTCTGAGGCCCTGACAGGGATGGAAATCTCTCCTGATGATCCCAAGTCCAGTGATGTTAAGTCAGCTGAAGATTGTATTCTTACTGGCACGGGGTGAATAACCTCAGAAATTCCCATGCAAGTTGAAGGTAAAGCAGGGATGATGACCAAATCTGCAGATGAGACGTCCATAGAAACTGCGGCCACGTCTGAGCTGGTAATGACAGGGTCCTGAGGACAAAGCAGATGATCTTCAGCAATGAATGAAAGAAAATAAATAGAACAACAGATAAAAAGAGAAGCTTACCTTTAAAGTGGGGTCTATATCCTCAAAATGAGACAAAAGAGGAGAAAGCTCCGTAGTTGAAGCAACAAACGGAGGGGTTATGTCAACCTCGGTGTCGAGCCCGGCAAACTCCTCTTGCAATTCCTCCTCAGAAGATAGCATCAGCAGCTTAGGAGGCTGAAAAGGCGGAAGGCCTTTTGCAAATACGGGCAAGGCTTCTGATTTTAGGACTTCCTCCTCACTGTCGCTGAAAGTCACTTCCTCCTCATTATCAGGGACGGTCTCAGAGCTGCTCGAGGATACCTCCACACTAGCTATATGCTGCGAGGTCACCTCTAGAGCATGCCGGGATGCGGACCGGGTGATTATACGTCTGGCCGGGATAGGGCTTCGTTTTGTTTGAATCCTGTGACCCTCCTGTGGCTGAGGCGACTCTCCCGCTGCTATCATGGCCTCAGTCTGCTCCCTGACTGTCACCTCAACAAAAGGGGAACTCTGAGGGATATAATGGAAAAGAACAACAACGAAGTATAAAGAAAAAGATGAGAAAGCACATTTACCCTCCTCCTCGCCAGCCGGGGTAGGAGAAGGCAGCCTCGTGTCCCTTTCCACAGGCACTGCAACCTGCTCCGGGGCTGTATCAGATAAAGAGAAGCTCAGTCTCGAAGGACGCCTTAAAAGATCAGTCAAGAAGACAATGAAGATTGCATCTGCAAGATATTTACCGCCACTCTCGGCAGGTTCCTGAGCAGCCTCCCTCTGAGACCTGAACTCGTCAAAAGAGGGGATGTCTGGAAGAGGGGTTCCGGCATCCGTCGCAACTGAGCTGACTGCTGGACCCGAACAACCTTGGCCCTCTTGGCCTTGACAACTGTAGCTTTCACCATAGAAGGCTTCCTCTTCTTGCCCGGAGGCAAGGGAGTGGTCGCAGGTGCCGCTGCAGGAATTTCAAAGTAAGCAGGCTTCTCAGCTTGAGCAATAATCTTCCTGTAAAGTCCCTACCGTTTTATGTCCGGTCTATCTGTGCAAGACACAAGAAAGACAGTCATAGTCGACAGATGCAGAACATAACAATAAAAGAAAGACGCCATGAGCGCACAGAAAGGGTCATACCTGCTGGGCCGTCATAGAAGGTGGAAAGCGGCCAATACAGATAAGCCACCTCCTTCGAGCGGGAAGCAGCCTCCTTCACGAGCCAGCATACGTCACCAATGGTCTAGCACTTCTCCGTCAAGGCAGCCAAGTCTTTATGTCCATGGAAGTCGAGGCAATGAAACAGGCCGAGATAATCCATGCACCAGCCGTCGACATAATGAAAAGAAATAAAAAGTGGCTTATTCAGAATGCCAGCTATCGGGTTCTCTACTGACAGCCCGTGAACATTCATCAGTACAAAAAGCCAAGAGGTGTGCTGATAATACGTCTGGGTGCGGTCTTCCCTCCGCACAAACGTCCTATAAGGGTGAAATCTGTCCACCGGGCCCCTCCAGGGGGCTGCTGTCGGGAGAGGCTCCTCTGGGGGAAACGGATACTGCACCTCCACATGAATACTCCCTATGTGGCCCAACTGCCTCAGGTCCTTTGTAAAAGCATCTTCATTGACCTCAGAAAAGACTGGAGTGGGTATTTCAGAACCTTCCTCTTTTAAGGACCGACGCCTGGCAATATATGTGTCCGCCTCCTTCGGATGATGTGAATAGAGCCTTTTCAGATGAACCTCATCAATTTCAAACACAGGACCTGATTGCCGCTTTAAGAAAGAGCACTCGGCCACATCCCAGAAGGCGCCTCTGCCATCCTTATAAAAATTGGTGCGGGTATTCCACCACTTGATGTATTTTGATGTGACACGGGGAATATGATTAGAAACGGTCGGGACCCTGAAAGTTACGCCCTCTCGGCGATGAAAGAAATCCCACCATATCCGACCGTCACTGGCAATGGAGGACCCATGCTTGGCACGGCTGTCCAAAGGAAACTGAGCAACTGATGGAGGAATATGCTGATCGTAGCCAAAGTTTCTGCTAAAACAGAATGGGTAATAGGGCTCCAAAATGTGCAAGCCTCCCTTCCTGAAGACCAATACACTGGGTCGGATAGCCATAGCCCACCTTACCAGTTCTGGTTCTAATATGGGCCGGGTGGCATTGGCCCCCGAAACAGGATGGACATAAACTTCTACCTCCTCCATTTTGCATTCCCTCTGAGGGTCTACTAAAGGATCCGAACATGCTGCCAAGCTCCAAAAGTGAATGCTGCCAGGAGCATCTACAGGCACTTTTGTCAACCTGCCCCTTATCTTAAACAGCTGCTCTGAGAAAAGACCGGGTTCGACGCTAGCAAAGTCAATCAACTGAGGGAGCAATGTGTCTGACTGCAAAGTTCTCGGGGCCAGCTCGGGGAAAATGCTGCAAACCCAAGCATTGAAGAAATGAAATGGACATACAGTCCGTAAGGAACGGGGGACCCGATGTCTATGCAAATCTCCCAATGATTTGTAAACTAAACACAAAGCCACCGGGCACAGAGACAGTCTCATCCCCCAGACCATCTGACAGGCCGGATATATAGCCTCCGGTCTGATAGTCGTCTCGTCCCCTTGGGGGAGAGCGAAAGTGCACAGCCAGAAGGTCAGATAAGCTGCACAATGAGTAATGGGGTCAACCCCTGCTGGGTTCGGGCCGTCTACACCTGCTCGGCGCAGTGAAGCCGGCAATGCTGATTTGTAACGAGGGGCCCTGATCTGCTTACCGGGAGTCGGTCCCACGGAAGGGAAGTCTGTATACTTCAAGGGACCCCCGAAGAAGTACTGTATCCACTGTCCTACACGGACTCTCAATCTGCTGCTCTTTTCCTGGGGTTGATATCCTTTGGAAGATCCCCTGCTGTAGGCCAGACAGATGGTGCGATAAGCCTTCATCAAGTACTGGTATGCGTAGCCAAAAGAATATCTGCCCTCTCCATCAGATGCGTCCTTTACAGAGTCATCTAGACAGACCTCCTCGTATGGCTCCCCATCTATAGGCAGGCCTGAAAGCTGCGCAAGACTCCAAAGATCGAGAGAAGTCTCGCCTTCTGCTGTATAGAACGTATTAAACTGTGGGCAGAACACTTCAAGCATGCCGCAACATAATCCCCGAGAGATGGGATAGCGGAACCTGGAGGCAAATAACCTATGATATACCCCAGCTCTAATCAATAAAGGGGCGTATTCCTTCAAGACAAATTCTGTAAACTCCACAGCTCCTACCCTGAAGAGATGGGCGTCTGTCACTTTAGCATCTCCAAACCAGCCGGCAGCTAGCTGATATTTAAATTGAACGGCCAGACAGTTCAGAATAAATGGCTCGTCCCTGTAACCCCACTTCACAGGAGCTAGAAAAAGTCCAAAGTTGGGCTTCTCTCGATGGACGCGACCGGCTGCATGGTCCCACCTTGCCGGGGTAAACTCTGGAGCCCGGGTCAGCATCTTCTTCTCCGGCTCTAATTCAGAAATGCCCAGCACGGCATTCCAGTCCCTCTGCTCGCCTGGGAGATATATAGCTCGGGCTCGATAAACAGAACCCTTCATGCTGTCTCTGTCAGCAAGTATTGTCGCTTCTACAGACCGAGCAAGCAGGAAATCCCTCATTCCGCCTGTGGTGAAGGTCCGGATAAATGGCAACAGATGACGATCCTTCGGCAGGTCCGGACGGTAGTCAGCAGCCCTTCTGAAATCAATACCTTCTGTGGAAGAATAGACTCCGGAAGACGGGACTGTGTCAGTCTCGGAATCAGAGGACTCGTCGACAGTGGCGATCTGGTTATAGCCAAAGCTCAGACTATTCACATTCAGCCAGTTGACTGAAGCCCGAGATATGTCTGGCTGAGCCGATGAACTCGCTCCCACAATCATGGAAGCCGCAGCAGAAGAGTCAGAAGCCATGTCAATGACTGCAATCAAGAAAAGATGAAAAATAAGCATCGGAAAGATGAATGGGCATGTGATGATTAAAGAAATAATTCCAGTTAAATTTCGACAGCATCTCCTCTTGTCCGGGGTCTGCTCAAGAAAAATAGGGAGTCACCCACCAAGAGGGAGTGATCCCGAACATAAAATGGGACTCAATCCCGTACGATGAACCTACCCGAGAATGAATGGGTCAAAAAGGGGGGGATGCGACGAGGCTCTCGGAGGGGGGGAGCTCACCGCCGCCGCCGAGATGAAGAGAGAGAAGGGAGAGGTAAGAAATGAGGTAAAAACCCTCTCGGGGGGGTTAAAAAGAAGAAGAAGGAGGGACTTCTCCGCGTGAAAAAAAGCGCACCGAGAACCCCCGTTGGACGGAAGAAAAGGGCGCGCCGAGACCCCCGCACCGAGAAGCCCACCGAGACGCTCGCGCAGAGACCGTCGCGCCGAGAAGCCCGCCGAAGACGCCCACGCCGAGAAGGTCGCGCCGAGATGCCCGCACCGACAACATGCCGCGCCGAGAAGTATACGCGCCGAGAAGGGTCCTACCTCGCACCGAGAAGCCCAAGGCAGGGCCAAGAAGGCTCCAAAGTGCTGACAATAAAATCAGAAGATATAGAGATGAAAAACATGAAAATGAAAGATACATGTGCATAATATTGCTACAGCAACATGATTAAGCCGAAGAACAATGTCAAAGAGAAATGGAGGAAGATACCCTCGAATGATGAAAGGCACCTGCAGACCCCGTGCCGCTTATTCTGCGCTTACGTCGCCCGCAGGTGGGGGGCATTTGTTGACACCTTGAAAATGAGCAAGGGTAGAGACAGAATTGAAAGGAAGATCAGACCAATAGTGAAAGATCAATGACGAAGTTCATCAACCATCTACCCGACTGAAGCCTTTTCCCGGCCAAGCTGATGTCCGATGCCATTGTCAGTCAGACGACGGCACTGATGAAATAGCAGTCACCTGGCTGAAGTCTTTCCAGGCTAAAGCTGATGTCCGGTCTTGTCACCATTCCGGTGATGATACCAATGAGATGATGTCCGACTTTGTCATCATTCAGGTGGCAATGCCGATGAAACCCCAGTCTACCGACTGATGAAAATCTATGAATGATCTCAATAGAAACTGTGTCACCAGTGGAGGGCCTTCTCGGGTTCTGATACATTTGAAGGACCAATAAAGGCCGAAGTATATGTGAGGTCTTAAAAGCCCTAAATGAGCCTATAAAAGTGGCGTCGGGATCCCCTTGTCGAAGCCCAAAAGCGGCGCCGAGAAGCTGAAGTCCCACGCGCCGGGAGGTCCGCCTACGATTGAGGCGCGCCGGGACGGGCCTGCCGATAGGATACGAAGGAGGGATATAAAACCCCCTCATTCGAACAGAAGGAAGAAAGGAGGAGACAGAGGAGAGAGGCAACAGAGAGTCAGAACAGATAGCAAAAAGGGCGGAGAAGAAGAATAGATAGCCACAAAAACAAGGAGAGGAGAGCGGAGCCTGCAATCTGATCCGAGATAGGAAGAGGCGGAAGGGAAAAGGAAGAAAGGAGTTCGAAGCCTGATCGAAGGTGGGCAACGGGGAGGGAGAGGAGTCAATGCTCCGCCCTCCCCTCCCCATTTTCGTAGTTCATTCTTTTAATTTTCGATTGCTTTTACTTCTTCCCCCTTCTGATGTATGCTGTGATATCACAGCCGATTTTACTCTGCTAGGGCAAGGCATAGTCTCCCTATACCTTCTTTTATGTATTGCCCCTGATGTGCGAATGTAATCGTGATGTTCGAGTGAATGAAAACTACAGGCTCCCGTTGAGGCATGCTGTCTATTTCTCCGAAACCCTATTGCTATCCCCCCATGTTTTTTGTTTCTTCTTAGATCCAGTAGCATGCTATCCCCCCCCAGTTCGATTGATCGCCTGCTTATTCGTCTGGTTCTCGAACGTTGCTCGTGCTTACTTCCGAGCCAGGGACAGACTATCCCTTGGCCTCTGAAGCAAAGCGTAGATGCATAGCAACCGCTGCTCGGTTTTAGATGTTGCATTCATGCTCGTCGGCTCTGCCGGAGTCATCCCCGGGGCCAGAGACAGTCATCTCTTGGCCCCCAGATGATGAAGAGTATACCAAAATCATCCTCACGGATCATTATGAACGCTGGTGATAGAGATACCCTAAACCGTGTTTCCCCCAAATCACTCTCCACTTCTGGCCTTCCCTCTGAAATCCAAGCCAAAGTCAGTTGCAGTCTGATGAATTGAGCTCCTTTGATTTCTCAAGACCCGTCTATCTTGGCCTGAATCACCAGGAAACCCCCTGAATCCTCAACAGACCCAAGAACAGGGTACCGTAAAGCCCTATTTCTCATCCCGGCGCCCTCACACCTCTCGGCCCCGCATACAGTAAAACGGATGAACAGTTCTTGGTGCTATCCTTCGGGCGCCGAGAATCACCCCTTGCTGCTTTGACCATCGCACCGGGAAGCCCATCCTCTGGCCTTCTCCCCTGCGCGCCGGGAACCCCCCTTCTTGAGCAATTCCTCTTCGCGCCGACAACCTCCCTTGGCCGTTTGGCCCTTGCGCCGAGAGCCTACCTCCTGGCCTCTTCCCCGTCGCGCCGGGAACCCTCCATGCTGAACCCGCCGAGAACCCTCACCCTCTGGCATCCTTCTGGCGCCGAGAGCCCTAATTACTTGGCCTCCTTGCCTGCGCCGGGAGCCTAACACCTTCACCCCTCTGCCTTGGCGCCGTAAGACCCCTAAGCTTTCCTGCTTGCCTGCGTCGAGAACTCCACTAACGCCAGCTTCCCGGCGCCCCAAATAGTGCCTTGCAAAGAACCCTTCTCGGCGCGATGGTCTTCGCGCCGGGAACTCATATACCCATTCAAATCCGTGCCGAGAGCCTGCCTTGTCACCCAATGAGCCTCCAACACTTCTATCAAACCCACCTAGGGATGTCCATGAGTCACCAGAACCATCCCAAGGATAAAATTAAAGGGAGTCAGACTCCCTTATGTTCCACTGATCCGTACCGGGTTTATGAGCAACCCCTTTAGCTAAGGTGAGCTCTGCCACTGCACGAGTGTCACCGGCTCCTATAAGGGAAGAATCGAACATTGCCCCAGGGCATACATGTACAGTGTGGGGGGTTCACTCCCTCCTTTTCTCGGCTTTCATCCCGGCACTCCGTGGGTGATAGCTTATTCTCCCCTGGGCATAATCCCGATTATGGGGAGATGCTGTCGAAATGTCGATAGATGTTTTAACCCCGACAAGTCCTGGGAAGTGCACATCATACACCTCCCGTCTGGCTCGATTTTTCGGGGAATATGAATACTGCGAGGCCTTTGGCTGGATGAGGAACATGAAAGGGGGTATGTCCCCGATGACTATCCAGGCTCCGCCCTACCGCTGCGTGGACGGTGTCCTATCTCCACCCGGCACGACCTACACAGGGGGGGGGGGGTTATGCTGATTTAATAACCTATCGTTCGCTCAATTACCTTCTCAGAATAATAATACCTTCAATATCACGCACTGTTATTTTTCTTTTATTACCGCCCCGAGTGGCCTCCTATTTGGGGGTTTAATCAAGGGTTGTCCTTCTTAGGAAGGGCGTAATTAACGTCATAGCCTTTATGGTATGGCGGACTTTTGGTCCCGACTCGGACTTCACAATCGACTGACCAAGTCAAGTCGAGCGCACAATGAAATCCTCACACATGTGACTGGCACGCCTAATAAACTAAATTAATAAAATAAAAAGAAACAAAATTGAATCGGAAGAAGAAAAATCCCGCGTCCACACCGGCCTGTGAGCCGGCGCCTTTTTCGGTGCCGCAGCTGGGGTTGCGGGCGTCGCCCTCTCTTTCAGCTTCTCTAGTCCTTGAAAAGAGTTGCGGACTGGGACGGTCGGGACGATACGGTCCGGTGTCACTTGGGACCTCTGCCCGTCTAGGCGGACTCGGAGGGCCCCAACAGTCATGGACTTTCCGGAGTTGGACGTGCGGCGCCCCGAGTCGGCACCGGTGTTGCTCCTCCGAAGCCTTCTTCGGTGGGATGCTAACCCTTGGTGGGATGGGCTTGTAGTCTGGTGCACGTGGTGCACGTTGCATCTTAGCATCGTTGTCCGGACGCTATTGTTGTTCTTGGCCACAGCTCGGCCGACAGCAGCTTCAGTGGCTCCCAAAGCGGAAGCGTTGGTCTGGGGCTCCTCAGGCGCTTTCACGTCGGGGATGTTGGCAAAGGCCACCTCCAAGAAGTTGGGGAAGCCCACGGTGGGAGGGAAGCTCCCGAAGTTGAGGGGGACCGCCAGGTAGCCGTCTGGGACATGGTTCTCCACGACTTGAGGGCCGCAGACGACAGCCATTGTCGGTTCCATGATGCCTCTCTCTCTTCCTGCATTAAAGAAAGTAGCACGGTTAGTATTACAAGAAGGGGGGCCGCGGGGCCCCTAATTTTGGCAAAGAGATGAAGGGTGGATCGGTCTCACCGGGCGTGCCAGAACTGTGGACGCACTTCTCGGTGGTGAGTTCGTTTCGGCTGGTGGCGTTGGTCTGTTAAGTGCGTGGGCGTGCCAGCCACCGAGGTGATAATTTATTCGGGCTCCGAAGAGCCCATGGTGCGCTCGATCTGACTTCGTCAGGCGATTGTGTGGTTCGTGTCGGGACCGAATCCCGTCGTGCCATCAAGGTCACGACGTCATTTACATCCCCCATACGAGGGAACACCCTTGATTAATTGCCGAAATTAGGGGCCCCGCGGCCGAAAGGAATAATACTAATTGCGAGAGAGAGATAAGGGCAGATCACACTGGGAGTCGTGTTCAGACCACAAATCGTCAGCCGTGTTGGTCACTCGTGGACCTTTTCATGTTCGGACACCGGTCCGTGATGGGAACGCGACGGGAAAACCGGGACGAGTCCGTTCCAATGGATGCCGAGCGCCCGGCAATTTCAATGATGACTCGGAAGGCGTCCGGAAGGAGAAACGAATCCGATCCGGTCGGGATGTCGGCCCGAGGCTAGGTCGGGGCCGGACCATGTTGGGATGATTCCCAAGATCCGAGCCCGGCCTGAGAGGGCGGCATTGTTGTTCCTTTTGCCCCGGGTCCCGGGGAGAGATGGGGCTGCATGCGGTGTGGGCCCTAGCATCTTTTATCTGGGATTCTCTTGATTATGTGCATCTCTTTTCTCTGTTGCTTATTACTTCTTTATGCATTTGCTCCGGATGATTTCTCTTCTTTTATTCATTATTGTCATTATTTTTATTATTACTATTTTGATTATCTTTCATTACCCCCCACCTCCTTAATCATTATTAATGTTGCATATTCAGAGTCCTTTAATTAGCATAATTTTCATTAATTTATTTGCTATTGTTAATGCCCTTATCATGCTATATATATATATATATGCGTAGTGTACCGGCGAAGGGAATAGGGTGTACCGCTGGGAGACCCTAAGGGAAGTGTGCCGGCGAAGGGTGGAAAAGGTGTGCCGCTGAGGGAAAGAGTGTGCCGCTAAAGGGTGTGCCACTGGGGCAATCAGGGGTGTACCGCTGGGGGTTCAAGGGGCGTGCCGCTGAGGGGCAATAGGGGTGTACCGCTGGGGGCTCAAGGGGTGAGAGTGCACCGGTGACTCAGGGTGTGATGATGGAGGTTCAGTCAGTCTTCACTTCTTTGTTTTAAGGCTTTTCTTTTCTTCTTGTTTTAATTTTTATGCAGTTTTACATAAACTTCTCCCTTGTTTTGTTCTGTTCGGCCTCTCTGCCATAAGTCGGAAGTTCGGCCTGTCATGGCGTTGATCAGTTCGGTTCTTATCATGGTGCCGACAGTGGCTTGATTAGTTGGAAGGCTTCATCATTAATTATTCTATTCGTTTGTTGCCTCCTTTTGCCTTATTTAACATGTTGTTATTTTCTGACAAAAAATTCGGCAGCATCTCCCCTTGACCTGGGGCGTAAGGGAGATAAAGGGAACGCGCCCACATGGAGTGGCGGAACCCGACAACTGGAGGTGGGCGCCCGAGGGCAGCAACACCTTTATGGGGCCTCAGAAAATCTGGAGAAAACCGTGAACGGAGGGCTTCTAGTACTAGGCAGAATGGGCTGGGGGTTGGCGGCTGAGGGCGTACCGCTGAGGCACCAGGGGAAGGTGTACCACTGGGGGGACCAGAAAGTGTGTCGCTGAGGGCCTAAGGGGTGTACCGGCCAAGGGCAACGGGGTGTGCCGCTGAGGGCCAATAGGGGTGTGCCGCTGAGGGCCAGAAGGGCGTACCGGCCAAGGGCCAACGGGGTGTGCCGTTGAGGGCCAAAAGGTGCGCCGGCCAAGGGCTGGAGAGTTGCATCGCTGGAGGATTAAAAGAGCTAAGTGTGTGGGCTGGGATACCTACATGCTATTCAGGGAAAGAAGGGGAATTCAAGGCCGAGAAAGGGCTGCTGGAACTGAGTGAAGGACCCACAAGACCAGGCTTCAAAGGGGAGGCATCACATTGATACGGTGACTCGAAAGAAACCGGAGAAACGGAGAAAATGGACAACACACCGCATGCATTGTGAAGGCGGGAGTAAACCATCAGATATAGTAGGAAAGACCCAAGGAAGGTGATTTTTCATTCATGAGAAGCAAAGGGCCGAGGCCCTACATACACATTGACGGACACACCCGAGCCAAGGCTACGGGCAAGAAAGAAAACCCAAAAGCAAAAGAAAGGGAAGAGGAAAGCAAGGAAAACCATGGAAAGGAAGGTGTTGGGGCTGAAGTGGGGACGATCGTCCACCCCCCCCCCCCCTTTTCCAACACTTCCCCCCTGTTACATCAAGCCCTTCTTCTCTCTTACTCTCTCTTCTTCCCGGTGGCCGTCGGAGGGAGCTCCCGCCGGAACGCCTCTTCTTCCCTTTTTCTCTTCTCCTCTGGTCTCTGTCCGTCTCTTTCTTCCCCTTCATCCCGTCTGGCCTCCTCCGTCTGAGTCCCAGTCCCCTTGCCAGTTGAAGCGGGAGTCCTTTTATACTCCCTGCCGTCGGAGCTTTGAGCACGACCGTCGAAGGCGGGAAGCAGCTCCGTCATGATGATCAAGCTTGACTCTTCCGTCCTGGGTGTCAGGGGACTAGCCTGCGTGGCCCAGTCATTGGTCGACACCTCGGATCGGCCACTGCGCGTCGAAGATGCGTAGGGCATGGGCACCACGTCGCTCGGCCGTTGAAATTGTCTCACGCTGTGCCGTTGGCGAGCTGCACAAGCGTGCCGCAGGAGAGCCAAAAAGGCGTGCCGCTGGAGCCTCCTGAGGGCGTACCGCTGAAGGCCCTGGGGGCGTGCCGCTGAAGCCCATTGGGGCGTGCCACTGAAGGCCCATTGGGGCGTGCCGCTGAAGGCCCTGGGGGCGTGCCGCTGAAGGCCATTGGGGGCGTGCCGCTGAGGACCCAAGGGGGTGCCGTTGAAGGCCAAATTGGGTGTGTTTTTGAGCCCGTTCTGAGCCCGTTATGGACACGAGTCATGGCCTATTTGGCTTTCTCCGAGGCCCACGGATTGTGGGGCTTATTGTGATTGGTTTCTCTTCACGGTCGTGGATCCCGGAGGCGGCTTCGTGGCATCACTCATACTTAGGGAGTCTGGACGACCAGTCCCTCCGGGGCTTCTTCACTCAGCGCCGTTGTTGATGCGGGGCCGAGCGGGACATCTGGGTGTGCAATTTTCGGTGTCCACACCCATGGTGCGCTCGATCTGACTTTGTCAGATGATTATGTGGTTCGTGTCGGGACCAGATCCCGTCATGCCATAAAGGTCACGACGTCATTTACATCCCCCATACGAGGGAACACCCTTGATTAATTGCCGAAATTAGGGGCCATGCGGCCAAAAATAAATAATACTAAATGCGCGAGAAGGGGACAGGAATAAATCACACTAAAGTCCACATCAGGATACGAGCCATTAGCCATGTCGGTCACTCGCGGACCTTTTCATATTCGGACTCGGGTCCGTGATAGAAACGCGACAGAAACCGAGGTGGACCCGTTCAAATGTCTGCCGAACGCACGGCAATTTTAATGATGGCTCGGAAGGGATCCGGGGCGAGAAACAAATCCGGTCTGATTGGAATGTCGGCCCTAGACCAGGTCGGGGCCTGGCCATATCAGGATGATTCCCAAGACTCGGGCCCGGCCTGAGAGGGCGGCATCATTGTTCCTTCTGCGTCGAGTCACGGAGAGAGGGGGCTACAATGTAGAATTATTAATACCTTATAATCTTTTATCATTATTGTTCTTATTACCCCGTTGCTTATTCCTTTTTCCGCATCTGTTCCGGGTGATTTCCCTCATCTTGCTTACTGCCATTATTGCCCCCTTTATTATTATTATTATTATTATTATTGCCACTCATTTCATTCGTCATCATTTTTTTTTATACGGATATGTTCAGGTTTATTTATTCATCATGACTTTTATTAGTTTGTCGGTGCTGCCATTAGATGCCTATATGTACATATATATATGTGTATTCATGTATTATATATATATATATTTATTATATTTTTTTTTGGGGAGAGTTGACCCTTGGTGGATTGAAAGAGGGGCTAAAAAAAGGGTGTACCGCTGAAGGAAGGTGGGCAGAAGAGTGTGCTGGCGAAGGGCTGGGGATGGGTGCCGCTGAAGGGCCAAAGGTGGTGTACCGGCGAAGGAGGGCGGAGGTGTGCCGGCGAAGGGCTGGAACTGTGTGCCGCTGAAGGGCTTAAGGAGGGTGTACCGGTGGAGGCCTCAAGGCAGTGTACCGCTGGGGGGGGCCTGAAGAGTGTATCGACGAAGAAAGGGGGGATAACATAAAGTCTGTACATTCATCAGCCCCAAAGTTTGTACATTGTCTATTCAACCAGCATATCAAGTCTATACATCCTTCAGCTCAAAGTATGTACGTTTCCTATTGACTGCAGCTCACAGTCTGTACATTGGCTACTCAAAGTCTGTACATTGGCCAATTCAAAGTCTATACATTGCCCTTTGGCTGCAATTCAAAGTCTATACACTGTCCCTTGGCTGCAGTTCAAAGCCTGCACATTGGGCAACTCAAAGTCTATACATCGTTCATTGGCTGCAGCTCAAAGTCTGCACACTGGGCAACTCAAAGTCTATACATTGTTCATCGGCTTCAGCTCGGAGTCTATACATTGCAGCTCAGAGTCCGTACATCGGCCAGCCCAAAGTCTGTACATCGGCCAGGCCAGAGTCTGTACATCCTTCAGCTCAAAGTCTGTACGTTGCCTCCCAAAGTCTGTACGCTGTAGCACAAAGTCTGTACATTGCTGCATGAAGTCTGTACGTTGCAACATGAAGTCTGTACATTGGCCATAAAGTCTATACACTGCAGCACAAGGTCTGTACATTGCAGCATGAAGTCTGCACATTCTAACATGAAGTCTGTACATCGCCCATCCCAAAGTCTGTACGCTGCAGCACAAAGTCTGTACGTCGCAGCATGAAGTCTATACATTGGTTGGCCCAAAGTCTGTACGCTGCAGCACAAAGTCTGTACGTTGCAGCATAAAGTCTGTACATTGGTCAACCCAAAGTCTGTACACTGCAGCACAAAGTCTGTACGTTGTCCCTTGGCTGCAGCTCGAAGTCTCTACATTGCTTGTTGCTGTGTTTGTGCGTCAATCTGCCAAGTCTATACATTGGGTTCCACTGAGACGGTGGATGCAGGTGTACCGGCGAAGAGGGAGAGGCAATGGGGGGAGTGTGCCGCTGAAGGGCCAGGAGTGTGTCGCTGGATGCAAGAAGGGCTGATAGGGTGTGCCGCTGGAGGGCTGATAGGGTGTACCGGCGAGGAGAAGAATGAGACGGTGGAGGAGTGTGCCGGTGAGGAGCCAATAAGGTGTGCCGTTGAAGGGCTGATAGGGTGTGCCGCTGGAGGGCTGATAGGGTGTACCGGCGAAGGCTGGAACGGACGTGCCGATGAAGGTCCACTCCTCTGTTACTTGTTTTTAAGGCTTTTCTTTTCTTCTTCTCTTTGATTTTTGCGTGGTTTTATACAAATCTTTTCTCCTTCTTCTTGCAGTCTGTTGTTGCTCTATTTATTTGTTGCTTTTATTGTCTTTTGGTATATATTTGATATCCCATTTGTTTGTTGTATCCTTTTACCTTTTAACGTGTTGTTATTTTCTGACAAAAAATTCGGCAGCATCTCCCCTCGACCCGAGCGTAAGGGAGATACATGGAACGCGCCCACACGGAGTGGCGGAACCCGACAATTGGAGGTGGGCACCCGGAGACGGCAACACCTTTATAGAACCTCGGAAAACACGAAGAAAATGATGAACGGGAGGCTAAGGGCGTACTGCTGAGGCACAAAAGGGGAGGTATACCGCTGAGGGCTACTATGGGGTGTGCCGGCCAAGGGCCAAAAAAAAAGTGTGCCGCTGAGGGCCACTACAGGGTGTACCGGCCAAGGGTTGAGAGGGCGTACCGGTGAAGGCCCCTAAAGCAAGGCGTGCCGGCGAAGACCGCTAAAGCCATGCCGGGGAGGAAGACTCAGGATGGGCTACTGAGAAGGAGGGTTAAGGGCCAAGAGTGGGCCACTTCCAGAAGAGAAGGAGGGTCTCCCTCCCCTCGAGCATATAGGTACAACTGGTGGCCATAGGAGAGGGCAAAGAACCCGTGAGGTCAAGGATCATATAGGGGGAATCACGTCCCTACGGAGACTCCAAAAGCATCGGAGAAATAGAGAAATGGAGGAAAAACGAGCAACACACCATACACCATGAAAACTGGCGTAAACCACTCAAAAATAATAGAGAAACCCAAGGAGGGTGATTTTCATTCATGGGGAGCAAGGGGCCGTGGCCATCCATATACATTGCCGAGCGCGCCCGAGTCAAGGCTCTGGGCAAGGAAGAAAACCAAAGTACAAGATGAAGGGAGGAAGAAAACAAGGAAAACCACGGAAGGGAAAGTGTTGGGGATTGAAGCAGGGACGAGTGTCCACTGCTCGTTCCCCCGCACCTTCCCCTGTTACATTCAGCCCTCCTTCTCTCTTACTCTCTCTTCTGCCCGGTGGCCGTCGGAGGAGACTCACGCCGGAGCCCTTCTTCTCCTCCCTTCTCTTCTCTTCCTCTCTTGCGTACGTCTCTCCCTCTGTCTGTGTGTCTGTTCCTCTGCAGCCTCCCCCTCCTCCTTTTGGTGACCGAACGGGAGTCGTTTTATACTCCCA
Organism: Amorphophallus konjac; assembly: GCA_022559845.1. NCBI lineage: Eukaryota > Viridiplantae > Streptophyta > Magnoliopsida > Alismatales > Araceae > Amorphophallus > Amorphophallus konjac. The sequence continues at coordinate 92,499 of JAHNEJ010002409.1, read as the reverse complement.
GCCGCGGGAGCTTCTGAGTACGGCCGTCGAAGGCGGGAAGCAGCTCCGTCATGATGGGGTTTGACGTCTTCTGTCCTGATTGTCGGGGGAGTAGCCTACGTGGCCCAATGGTTGGTTGACACCTCAGGGAGCTCACTGCGCGCCAAAGACGCGTAGGGCATGGGCACCACGTCGTTCAGCCGTTGAAAAGGCTTAGCGCTGTGCCGCTGGTGGGCTGAATAAGTGTGCCGTAGGAGGGCCAAAAGGGCGTGCCGCGGGAAGACCCAACGGGCGTGCCGCTGAAGGCCCAGAAGAGTGTGCCGCTGAGGGCCCAAAGGGGCGTGCCGCTGAAGCCCCTGGGGGTGTACCGCTGGAGCCCAGGATGGGCGTGCCGCTGAAGGCCCTGGGGGCTGTGTGCCGCTGAAGGCTCCCTCCCTGGGTGTGCCGTTGAAGGCCCCAGGGGACTGTGCCGCTGAAGCCCCTGGGGGCTGCGCCGTTGAAGCCCGAATGGGCTGTGCCGCTGGAGCCCAGGATGGGCGTGCCGCTGAAGGCCCTGGGGGCTGTGTGCCGATGAAGGCTCCCTCCCTGGGTGTGCCGTTGAAGGCCCCAGAGGGCTGTGCCGCTGAAGCCCCTGGGGGCTGCGCCGTTGAAGACCCCCCCCCCCCAAGGGGGGTGTGCCGTTGAAGCCCGAATGGGCTGTGCCGCTGAAGCCCACTTGAGCCCGTCTCGAACACGAGTTGTGGCCCGTTTGATTTCCTTCGAGGCCCATGGATTGTGGGGCCCCTCCCCCTTTTTTTGTGATTGGTTTCTCTCCAGCCTCTCTTGACTCCGGAGATGGCTTCACGGCAGTGTGGACATTTGGGGAATCCGGATGACCAGTCTCTCCGGGACTTCTTCACCCGGTGCCGTTGTTGATGCTGGGCCGAGCATGATATCGATGTGCAATTTTTGGTGTCCACATTGTCCTTTCATAAAAAGTTGCATTCTTCGATAGATGTATTGCACTCTGAGTGTCATTGAACAACGTACAACTCATCTGCTCCTTGCCAAGCTCTCTCATGAAGTTCTTTAGCCATACTAGATCCGTGAATGCCTCTATCGTTGCAACATATTCGGCCTTAGTTGTGGACAAAGGAAACTATTCTGTGATGATGATGTCATCGACATAGAAGAGCAAGTAGAGCAAATTGTTGTCACAGTCACGAAGAAAGAGTGACGGTCATAGGTGGAGCCATGAAATCCCAGGGATGTGAGGTGGCCATAGAGGTGGAAGAACCATGCATTCGCAACCCTGCTTGAGCCCGTATAGCGCCTGGTGCAGCTTGTAGACATGAGTGGGGTGATTTTTGTTAGTGAAGCCCGATAGTTGTGTGGAAGTACGCACACGTGAAAAGCTTCATCCCTCTTTTTTGTGTGTCTAGAGGGAGAAGAGATGTTGTATTTGTATAATATGCAAATAGTTACAACAGAGACGTAATTATAGAGGAAGGACTCTCGGTGGATAACAACCTTCTAATATTACTATACCAAGAAGAACCTATTCTTACGATGAAAATAGTAGATAAAGACATAAAAAACTGTAGGCATATATTTTACATACGATTCTCCCAGCGCATCTGTGTCATTGGTAAAAACTACAGAAGTAAAGTTTTACTTACGCAAAAAAAGTCATAGGAATATAACTATAGGTAACATGAATGAACCATAGATAATTTGTACTAACTGTAGGTAATCTATTTGAACCGTAAGTAACTTGTACTAATCGTATGTAACCATTTGAACCGTAGGTAATTCGTACTAACCGTAGGTAACCCATTTGAATCATAGGTAACCTATAACTTATAATAATATTCGCAGATAACTCATAACATACACATTCACAAATTATATACATTCATAACCACCTAAAATATATTTGGACTCTTTAAGGTTTATCTCTAATAGAGAGTAGGACTCTTGGGAGATAATGTACAACAATAATCAGATAACCAAAAAATAACAAATGATTGGATAATATGCTAATACCCTCCCTCAAGCTGGACGGTCCAAGGAGTGGAGGTTTAGCTTGCTTACGAGCAGGTTGAATCAAGCATTTGACAATGGACATCGGCTAGCTGATCCTTGCTTGACAATAACTTAACATGTGGTAGCTTCTGAGAGACTAGATCACACACAAAATGAAAGTCGATTTCAATGTGTTTTGTGCATGCATGGAAGACTGGATTAGCTGTCAAGTAGGTAGCACCTAAATTATCACACTACAAGGTAGGCGGAGCAGATGACAAGAAGCCAACTTCACGCAATAACGATTGAAGCCACACTAACTCGGATGTTGCATTGGCAATCATGCGATACTCAGCCTCCGTAGAGGACTGAGCAACGATCTGTTGCTTCCTGGCCGACCAAGAAACAAGATTAAACCCAAGGAAGATAGGAAAACTACCCGTAGAGCGGCGATCATATGGACTGCCAGCCCAGTCCGCATCTGAGTAGGCGTGAATGTAAGAGTGCAGAGATCGCCGAAAATGAAGACCATGGGAAATAATGTGCTTGAGATAATGCAATATGCATTTGACAGCTTGCTAATGGTCTTCACGTGGATCATTCATAAACTGACAAACTTTGCTCACAAAAAATAAGATATCCAGCCTAGTCATGGAGAGATAATGGAGGGTGCCTATAGCACTCTGACAGTCAAGCACATCAATAGGTGGTTAAGTCAACAACTTGGAGAGAACAACGGAGGTGCTCATAGGAGTAGTTACAGGCTTTGCACCATCCATGTTAGTCCTCTACAACTCCTACACTGAGTAAGAATGATGCCATCATGGGATGGAAGAACTTTGATCTTCAGGAAGTGATGTAGGCGGCCAAGGTCTTTAAAGGTGAGCTCCTCGCCAAGCTGAGAAATAATATCCACGACAGCCGAAAAAGAATTACCTGTGATAATAATGTCGTCCACATATATAAGTAAAAAAATAGTCACACCTGACCGGCGATAGAAGAAGAGGAATGCATCAGTCTTGGACCCATGGAAGCCAAGACGGAGAAGAAAGCAACTCAGCCATTGAAACTATGCCCATATATGGTGCCTGCTTGAGACCATATAAAGATTCGCAAAGTTTACAGACATAGTGAGGATATTGCTCATCATTATAGCCAGGGGGTACTTCATATAGATAGTCTCTTGAATTTGTCCATGCATGAAAGCATTAGAAACACCGAGCTGACGAATATCCCACAAGGATGATACAACAATGGCGGGAATAGTTCTGATCGTGACAGGCTTCACGACCGGGCTGAAGGTATCAATGTAATCAACACCAGGTCGTTGTGTATATCCTTTAGCAACAAGACAGGCTTTATAGCGATCAACGGACCCATCTGGATGCCGCTTGATGTAGAATACCCATTTTCTGCCAACGACATTGGCACCGGGAGGAGCCCATACCAACGTCCATGTGCCGTTGTGTATTAGTGCATTGAGTTCATTAGACATGGCAACCCACCATGCAGGAACATGCGAGGTAGCTGAAACGCTGGTCGGCTCACCTGCGTCATCCACCACAACAGGAATTGTGATGGGACAGGGTGCTTCGTCATGTGATGAAGCTGCATGGGATGTGTGCAACCAGCCTGACTGGTCTCGGGCTGCTGATCAATACGTGCTGCCGCCGGAGAACCATGCAAGTCGACTACAAGGGGAATTCCTTTCATGTTAGAAACAACAATAGTGTGAGGATTGCTCATAGGCAGAGGTGGGATGGCGTCTGGTGGAGGAGAAAGCGTACCAGGAATAGGAGAAGAAGGGGTACGTGGTTAGCGGAGAAGGGCATGGTGACGTGGGTACCGATGGTGTGGGCACACATGTAAGGGGTTGGATGGGGAGGATGCATTGGCTCTAGTGGTGCAGGTCTGCGAGCAGACACACAGGAGGGTGTAATACTCTCGGGTCTCGGATCGTATTTTTGCGGGTCATGGATCGTGTTTATATTCGTATTCAAAATTTAATAATGAATCTTCAGAATCTTAAATGATATTTATGCAAATTATTTTGGGTCCATAGTGGCACATTGAGCCGTCTTGATTTTTCTGAAAATTTTCTAAGTAAAAATATATTTTTGGGAGTTTTTTTTGAGTTAACAAGAATTTCTTAAATTGAATAAAGAAAATAAAAACCATATTTAACCCCTCTTTCCTCCTCCGTTTCTCTCGTATCTCTCTCTCTCATCTTCCCCTCTTCTTCACTCTCATATCACTCTCCCCCTCCCTTTCTCACCTCCGGGCAGCCGTCGGCGGTGAGAGGGCGCGTGGTGGAGAGACGACGACGGCGTGCGGTGAGGACGAACGCGAGGAGCGGCACCGAATGGCAAGGTGGGACCGTTTGCGGTCGTGGGAGCTGGCCGTGGGGAGGATCGATGTTTTCACGTGGTTTTGGCAGTTAAAACTTCGGAAAGATAGGGGGATGGATTCCTAGCACTCCCGTATGTTTTCCCTTGCGATTCCATGTTACGGCGAGGCTGAGAGTGGGCGTATTTTTTATTTTGGGGAAAATCTATGTTTCGGGATGTGAGACAGTTTCAATCTATCCAGGCTCAGATCTGTAGTTTAAATTGATTTCCCAGATGTATGAATGCTCGGGGATTGATTCCCCATGTTTTTCCCTTCGTCCCAAGGTGAATGGGTCGTGGGATCGCACTCCGTGTGGAGGTTATGTGAACCCATCAGAAGGCGGCCACAGGGGTGGTCGTCGAGCCCGGAGTTGGGCAGCCAAAGGGCTGGCTGCTCACAAACTTGGGCGGCCAGAGGTCTGGCCGCCCTGCTCATTTGACTGGGCGGCCAAAGGGCTGGCTGCCTAGGTCTACTGGGCAGCCAACAGTCTGGCCACCTAGGCCCCTTGGTAGTCTAGGTATTTGGCCGGCCAGAGACTTGGCCGCCCAGCCCAGGGAATGGCCCAGGGTGGGCGACAGGGGGTCTGATGATGATGATGATGATGATGTGATGATGATGATGATGATGATGGTGATGATGATGATGATATTTAAGTAAAAACTAGCCAGAGTTAACTAGAAGATTATAATAGAATACTAATAGCGGGTGATAAACAGGAGTATTTTTACAAATATTGCAATGTAACTCTAGGTTATTAAAAATAATATGAAAATAAGATATATAATTCTATAAATAAATTTGGAAGGATGCTGTTTTTGAAAAATCTTTTTAAAATATATGTTTCAAACCTAACTTACCATTGATAACACGAGTTTTTCTTGGTCTCTCTCATGTTTTAAAGGCTCTTTTAACCTTCTTTCATTCCTATTTTTATTGTTCCTCTTTCCCATTCTTCTATGTAGCAACATGTAGTTACAAGGGTTATGCATAATCTTAAATCGATAAAGGAAAATAAGATATGATTAAAAAGATAGTGTCTCCCTACTCTTTGATATAAGATTCGAGTTGCAGGCTCAAATAATAATTCTATTATGGTATCAAAGAATAGTTGCTTTGATAACGGAATAAGGGTTCGAGTAAGATAGCTTATTTGCCTTATTTTACATTAATCAACTTTGATAGTACCACTTGGATAGGGTAACTTATTTGGAGTCAGGGAGGGTAAGTGAGGGTTAAGAGTTGGGTAGCTTATTCGACTAAAATGGGGTAATAGGCCAACCAATGTCATGTAGGGTAAGGTTACGTGGGTTTATTATTTATAATATATTTTAATTATTTTATTTTTTTAAGTAAAATAAGAACTAGTTATCAAACCTGACTAGACTTAACCCTGTGATAGTTTATCTGAACTTACCCTAACCTATTATCAAAGTAACCCTTAGACTACACTACTCTTGTTTAATTTGTTCCCATATGTCAAAGTCCCGCCTGACTTTGAAGTATGGGAACAAAGAGCATATTGTTCCAATCCTACTTGACTCTAATCAAGTAATTTTGGTAAAATAAAAAGAAAATGGCAGGAAAGTGCTTCTTGGGTGAGCCTGCATCACTTGAACCCAAGGTGTGACTCCATGGTTCACTATCTCTCCCAACGAAAGGGAGGTTGTAGGTTCAATTCTGCTCCCTAGTGTGTGAAGCAGGATCACCCACCCCCAAATCTCAGTATATGAAAATTGTGGAGCACCAGTTATGAACTCCAGTTCCTCATTCCCTTCCTTGTCCCCCCTCATCTTAGACCATTACGCCATGTAACTTAAAAAAATATTTATAAAAAAAAATCTACATGACCGAACTGTAACTAGGCTTTGTGAAAAACTCCTACACTGAGTAAGAATGATGCCATCATGGGAAGGAAGAACTTTGATCTTCAGGAAGTGATGTAGGCAGCCAAGGTCTTTAAAGGTGAGCTCCTCGCCAAGCTGAGAAATAATATCCACGACAGCCGAAAAAGAATTACCTGTGATAATAATGTCATCCACATATATAAGTAAAAAAATAGTCACACCTGACCGGCGATAGAAGAAGAGGAATGCATCAGTCTTGGACCCATGGAAGCCAAGACGGAGAAGAAAGCAACTCAGCCATTGAAACTATGCCCATATATGGTGCCTGCTTGAGACCATATAAAGATTTGCAAAGTTTACAGACATAGTGAGGATATTGCTCATCATTATAGCCAGGGGGTACTTCATATAGATAGTCTCTTGAATTTGTCCATGCATGAAAGCATTAGAAACATCGAGCTGACGAATATCCCACAAGGATGATACAACAATGGCGAGAATAGTTCTGATCGTGGCAGGCTTCACGACCGGGCTGAAGGTATCAATGTAATCAACACCAGGTTGTCGTGTATATCCCTTAACAACAAGACAGGCTTTATAACGATCAATGGACCTATCTGGATGCCGCTTGATGTAGAATACCCATTTTCTGCCAACGACATTGGCACCGGGAGGAGCCCATACCAACGTCCATGTGCCGTTGTGTATTAGTGCATTGAGTTCATTAGACATGGCAACCCACCATGCAGGAACATGCGAGGTAGCTGAAACGCTGGTCGGCTCACCTGCGTCATCCACCACAACAGGAAGTGTGGATAGGACAGGGTGCTTCTTCATGTGATGAAGCTGCATGGGATGTGTGCGACCAGGCTGACTGGCCTCTGGCTGCTGATCAATACGTGCTGCCGCCGGAGAACCTTGCAAGTCGACTACAAGGGGAATTCCTCCCATGTTAGAAACAACAATAGTGTGAGGATTGCTCATAGGCAGAGGTGGGATGGCGTCTGGTGGAGGAGAAAGCGTACCAGGAATAGGAGAAGAAGGGGTACGTGGTTAGCGGAGAAGGGCATGGTGACGTGGGTACCGATGGTGTGGGCACACATGTAAGGGGTTGGATGGGGAGGATGCATTGGCTGGTGGGATGCTGGGAGCATCACTAGAGGGTGCAGGTCCGCGAGCAGGCACACAGGAGGGTGTATGGTCTCTGGATATATCGTATTTTCGTGGGTCACGGATCATATTTGTATTCGTATTCAAAATTTAATAACGAATCTTCAGACCTTTAAATGATATTTATGAAAATTATTTTCGGTCCATGGTGGCACATTGAGCCGTCTTGCTTTTTCTGAAAATTTTCTAAGTAAAAATATATTTTTGGGAGTTTTTTTTGAGTTAACAAGAATTTATGAAATTGAATAAAGAAAATAAAAACCATATTTAACCCCTCTTCCCCCCCCCTTTCTCTCGTCTCTCTCTCTCATCTTCCCGTCTTCCTCACTCTCGTATCACTCTCCCCCTCCCTTTCTCACGTCCGGGCAGCCATCGGCGGTGAGAGGGCGCGTGGTGGAGAGACGACGACGGCGTGTGACGAGGACGAACACGAGGAGCGGTAGCGAACAACAAGGTGGGAGCGTTTGTGGTCGTGGGAGCTGGCCGCGGGGAGGATCGACGTTTTCGCGTGGTTTTGGCAGTTAAAGCTTCGGAAAGATAGGGGGATGGATTCCTAGCACTCCCGTGTGTTTTTCCTCGCGATTCCATGTTACGGCGAGGCCAAGAGTGGGCGTATTATTTATTTTGAGAACAATCTTTGTTCTGAGATGTGAGACAGTTTCAATATATCTAGGCTCAGATCTGTAGTTTAAATTGGTTTCCCGGATGTATGAATGCCCGGGGATTGATTCCCCATGTTTTTCCCTTCTTCCCAAGGTGAATCGGTAGTCGTGGGATGGCATTCCGTGTGGAGGTTCAATGAACCCATCAGAAGGCGGCCACAGGGGTGGTCGTCGAGCCCAGAGCTGGGCGGCCAAAGGACTGGCTGCTCACAAACCTGGGCGGCCAGAAGTCTCATAGCCCAAGATGCCAGGCGGCCAGAGGTCTGGCCGCCCTGCTCATTTGACTGGGCGGCCAAAGGGCTAGCTGCCTAGGTCTACTGGGCAGCCAATAGTCTGGCCACCTAGGTGTGGACGCACTTTTCGTTCGTCTATTACGCTCGTCTATTCAGGAATGGTTGATTCGTCTATTAAGTGCGTGGGCGTGCCAGTCACAAAGTGACAATTTATTCGGGCTCCGAAGAGCCTATGGTGCGCTCGATCTGACTCGGTCAGATGATTGTGTGGTTCGTGTCGGGACCAAAACCCGCCGCGCCATAAAGGTCACGGCGTCATTTACATCCCCCATACGAGGGAACACCCTTGATTAATCGCCGGGATTCAGGGCCTCATGGCCAATAAATCAATTGCATGGAAGGTCTATTACGAGGTATTGAAATCCTCGCACGAGGGCGAGAAGAAGACCCTTCGCGGTCATGTCAGTCGTGTACTGACCATTTAATGTTCGGACGAATGTCCGGCTCGAGAAGATCGCGGTTGTCGCTGGAAAACCGGAACGCATGTATGCCGAGGTACGACAAATCTATTGTTCGGAAGAGCGGAGAATGTTCGGCTAAACCTCGGTCAGAGCGGTCAGAAACCAGTAAATCTGTTGGCCTGGTGCAAGAGCAAGCTGCGACCATACTGCGGTGGGCCCCCCGGCGGTCGAAACAAGACTTGCATGAGCGTCATTAATATTTCTGGTGCCTAGGGGCAACGAGGGAATATCCCTTGAAGCGGCTGAAAAGCCCTGTGTCTAGGGAAGCTGACGTTCGAAATGTGTCGATCATTCGGGAGACCGTTTAATATTCGGACGGGAGTCCGGCTTGAGAATATTGTAATCGTCGCGGGAGGACCTGGGACATATGCATGCCGGGATATGGCAAGTTTATGATTCTGAGACACCGAAAACATTCGGTCAAATCTCGGTTAGTGTAGCAGGAAACCGGTAAATCTATTGGCCCGGTGCGAGATCGAGTCAAGACCATATCGGGGGCGCCTCCCGTGGTCCGAACGAGTCTTGCGCGGGCATCATTAATATTTCCGGTGCCGGAGGGCAATGGGGGAGAGTCCCAGGACTAGACTCCAAAATCGAAAACGTGTTCGAAGGGAGTGGGCTGTAGACCGAGGATATGAGCCGAACGGCGACCATAATTGGGACGGACCCGAGGCCTAAGCGTGGCCCACGGAGGTCTTATTGATATTCCCATGGAAGGGGTCCAGGGGTGGCGAGGACCGTCTCGTTCTATTCCGATTTTGTCGGTCACTCACGGACCTTTTCATGTTCGGGCAAGGGCCCATGTTGAAAGTACGACGTGGATGGAAATGACCCCGTACAAATGTATGCAGAGTTTACAGCAGTTTCAATGAAAGAACGGGAACGAATCCCATTAGAATGAATCCGATTTAACGGGCTATCGGCCCGGAGCAATGTCGGCTCACGACCATGTCGGGGAGGGAGCCGTCGGCCATATTGGTTGCTCACGGGTCTTTTCATGTTCAGACACAGGTCCGTAATAGAAACGCGGCGAAAACCGAGGTGAACCCGTTCAAATGTCTGCCGAGCGTGCGACAATTTTAGTAGTGGCTCGGAAGGGATCCGGCCTGAGAAACGAGTCCGGCTTAATCGGAATGTCAGCCCGAGGTGAGGTCGGGCCATGGCCATTTCGGGATAATTCCCAAGACTCAGGCCCAACCTGGAAGGGCGACATTGTTGTTCCTTCAGCACCGGGTCATGAGAGAGACGGGGCTGCAAAGTGGATTTTACCATTTTTTTATCTGGGTTTTAAATTATATATATATTTATTTATTTATTTATTGCTTATTTCCCTCTCATGTATTTATTCTGGATGATTTATCTATTTTGTTTATTATTATTACTATTATATTTTCTCTCCTCTTTTTTGTTTATTATTATTTTTACATTTTTTTTTACTTCATATATGTATTCAGATTTATTTATTCATCATAGTTTTTATTAATTTTATTATTACTATTATTATTATTATTACTATTATTATTATTATTATTATACATATTCTTCTGGAGAGAGAGTGGGCCACTGGAGGGCCAAACGGGGGCTGAAGGAGTGGGCCGCTGGAGGGCCAAACGGGGGCTGAAGGAGCGTGCTGCTGAAGGTGGAAGGGTGCACCGCTGAGGGGGCTGAGGGAGTGCGCCGCTGAAGGTTCGCGGGAGGTATACAGGGGAAGGGCTTGGCCAAGGGTACCGGCGAAGGGGCAGGTGTGGTGGCTATGGGAGGCGTACCGATGAAGGAGCCTTAGGTGTGCCGGCAAAGGGCCTGACCGAGCGTGCCGGCGAAGGGTTGAACAGGGGAGAGCGTGCTGTCAAAGGAGCTTGAGGGCGTACCGCCGAAGGGTTGGAGCAGGCGTGCCGCTGAGCGCAGGGGGAGCGTGTCGGCGAAAGGCCAAACGAGGCGTGCCGGGGGAAGCTGGGCTGGGGCGTGCCGGCGAAGGGCGCTGTAGGGTGTACCGGCGAAGGGCGTGTGTCTGCACATTGGCCGGTCGCTGCGACATAAAGTCCGTACATTCATCAGCCCAAAGTCTATACGTTGTCTATTCAACCAGCACACAAAGTCTATACGTTCTTCAGCTCAAAGTCTGTACATCGGCTGCATTCATCAGCTCAAAGTCTGTACATTGGCTACATTCATCAGCTCGAAGTCTATGTGTTGGCCAGCGTAAAGTCTGTACATTGGCCAGCTCAAAGTCGGTACATTGGCTGGGTTCATCAGCTCAAAGTCTACACATTGGCCAGCCAAAAGTCTATACATTGGCTAGCCCAAAGTCTGTACGTTGGCCATCTCAAAGTCTATACAACGCAGTTCAAAGTCTGTACATTGCAGCTCAAAGTCCGTGCATTGGCCAGCCCAAAGTCTGTACGTTGCAGTTCAAAGTCTATACATTGGAGCTCAAAGTGAGTCTATACATTGCAGTTCAAAGTCTATACATTGGAGCTCAAAGTCTATACATTGGAGCTCAAAGTCCATACATTGGCCAGCCCAAAGTCTGTACGTTGGCCAGCTCCAAGTCTGTACATTGTCAGCTCCAAGTCTGTACATTGGCCAACTCAAAGTCTGTACATTGTCTATTGGAGTCTATACATTGGCCGGCTCAAAGTCTATACATTGGCCATTAATGTCTATACATTGGCCGGCTCAAAGTCTATACATTGTCCATTAAAGTCTATACATTGGAGCTCAAAGTCCATACATTGGCCAGCCCAAAGTCTGTAAGTTGGCCAGCTCCAAGTCTGTACATTGGCCAACTCAAAGTCTATACATTGTTCCTTAAAGTCTATACATTGCCCCTTGGCTGCAGTTCAAAGTCTGTACATTGGCCAGCCCAAAGTCTGTACATTGGCCAACTCAAAGTCTATACGAATTGTTCATTGGCTGTAGCTCAAAGTCTATACATTGCAGCTCAAAGTCTATACATTGTCCATTGGCTGCAGTTCAAAGTCTGTACATTGGCCAGCCCAAAGTCTGTACATTGGCCAACTCAAAGTCTATATATTGTTCATTGGCTGCAGCTCAAAGTCTATACATTACAGCTCAAAGTCTATACATTGTCCATTGGCTGCGGCTCGAAGTCTATACATTGATAACCCCAAAGTCTACACGTTGCAGCTCAAAGTCTATACATTATTCATTGGCTGCAGATCAAAGTCTATACGTTGCAGCTCGAAGTCTATACATTGAGTTTGAGACGGTGGATGAGTGTTCCGGTGAGGAGCCAAGAAGGTGTGCCGTTGAAGGGCTGATAGGGTGTGCCGCTGGAGGGCTGATAGGGTGTACCGGCGAAGGCTGGAACGGACGTGCCGATGAAGGTCCACTCCTCTGTTACTTGTTTTTAAGGCTTTTCTTTTCTTCTTCTCTTTGATTTTTGCGTGGTTTTATACAAATCTTTTCTCCTTCTTCTTGCAGTCTGTTGTTGCTCTATTTATTTGTTGCTTTTATTATCTTTTGGTATATGTTTGCTATCCCATTTGATTGTTGCATCCTTTTGCCTTTTAACGTCCTGTTATTTTCTAACGAAAATTCGGCAGCATCTCCCCTTGACCCGAGCGTAAGGGAGATAAAGGGAACGCGCCCACATGGAGTGGCGGAACCCGACAACTGGAGGTGGGCGCCCGAGGGCGGCAACACCTTAATAAAACCTCAGAAAACACAGGGAAAACAACGAGTCGAAGACCTCTAAGACTGGACAGGGTGTACTGGAGAAGGGGGGGGCAGGCACAGATGAAGGCACTGGGCTTTACAGGAGGAGGTTCGCGACCTCAAACCATTCAAGCTGATGGCACATCCGGAGGAAACCGTCGGCATGAGGGATGAACACAAACACCGGAAAGTGAAAGGAAAGACGATCAAACGCACTGTGGCTCACAACCAACGAGACAAAGAGACAACCCACTGAGGGGGACGATCTTCATTCATGGGGGAGCAAAGGGCCGTAGCCGTCCGCATGCATTACAAAACACGCCCGAGCTAAAGCTACGGGCAAGAAAGAAAACCAAAGAACAAAAGAACGAGAAGGAGAAAACAAAGAACAAAAGAAGAGGAGGTGTTGGGGATCGAGGCAGGGACGACCGTCCACTGCTCTTTCCCCCACCTTCCCCTGCTACATCAAGCCCTCTCCCTCTCTTACTCTCTTCTCTCTGCCTGGTGGTTGTCGGAAGACTCCATGCCGGAGCCCTCTCCCTTCTCTTCTCTCTTCTCCTTCTTCTCGTAGGTGGCTTTGTGTCTCTTCGTTCCTTCTCCCTGTGTGCCTCTTCCTCTGTGTATGGGCCTCTCCTCCCCTTCTTCGCCGGAATGGGAGTGGTTTTATACTCCCAGCAGCGGGAGCCCTCGAGCACGGCAGTCGGAGGCGGGAAGCGGCTGGTCATGATGGGGATTGACTTCCCCCGTCCTGGATGTCAGGGGAGTAGCCTGCGTGGCCCAACCTCTGGTTGACACCTCGGACAGCTCACTGCGCGCCAAGGATACGTAGGGCATGGGCGTCACGTCGTTCCGTTGAAATGCCTTCACGCTGTGCCGCTGGCGGGCTCAAGAAGTGTGCCGCTGAAGGCTTGAAATGGTGTGCCGCTGAAGGCTTGAAATAGTGTGCCGTTGAAGGCTTAAATAGTGTGCCGTTGAAGGCTTAAAATAGTGTGCCGTTGAAGGCCCGAAATAGTGTGCCGTTGAAGGCTTAAAATAGAGTGCCGTTGAAGGCACATGGGGCATGCCGTTGAAGGCACATGGGGTGTGCCGCTGAAGGCACATGGGGTGTGCCGCTGAAGGGCCCAGGGGCGTACCGCTGAAGGGCCAAAGGGCGTGCCGTTGAAGGCGCAAAAGGGGCAGTTCTGAGCCCATTGTGAGCATGAGTTGTGGCCCATTTAATTTTCTTCGAGGCCCATGGATTGTGGGGGCTCTTGGTGGTTGATTTCTCTTCACTGTCGTGACTCCGGAGACGGCTTCACGGCAGTGTGCATATTTGGGGAGTCCGGATGACCAGCCCCTCCGGGGCTTCCTCACTCGGTGCCGTTGTTGATGCTGGGCCGAGCAGGATATCTGGGTGTGTAATTTTTGGTGTCCACAAATGCCCCCCACCCACGGGTAGCGCAGGCGAAGGATGAGCCGGGCGGTGCCCGCGGGTGTGCTGGCCTCTTTTTCTCATCATCGGTGCCGCCGGGGTGTCGGGAGCCGACATGACTTGTTTATCTCCTCTTTTCTTCGTCAGTGCTGACGAGGTGTCGGGAGCTGACCTGGTTTGTTGGTCTCTTTGTCTCTTTGTCAGCGTCGACGGGGCATCGGGAGCTGACATGCTCTGTTGGTTTCTTTGTCTCTTCATCAGCGTCGATAGGGTGCCGGGAGCTGACTTGCTCTGTTGGTCTCTTTGTCTCTTCGTCAGCGTCGACGGGGCGTCGGGAGCTGACATGCTCTGTTGGTCTCTTTGTCTCTTCGTCAGCGCCGACAGGGTGCCGGAAGCTAACATGATGTGTTGGTCTCTTTGTCTCTTTGTCAGCACCGACAGGGTGCCGGGAGCTGACCTTGTTTGTTGGTCTCTTTGTCTCTTCATCACCGTCGACGGGGCGTCGGGAGCTGACATGCTCTGTTGGTCTCTTTGTCTCTTCGTCAGTGTCGACAGGGTGCCAGGAGCTGACTTGCTCTGTTGGTCTCTTTGTCTCTTCGTCAGCGTCGACGGGGCGTCGGGAGCTGACATGCTATGTTGGTCTCTTTGTCTCTTCGTCAGCGCCGACAGGGTGCCGGAAGCTGACATGATGTGTTGGTCTCTTTGTCAGCGCCGACAGGGTGCCGGGAGATGACCTAGTTTATTGGTCTCTTTGTCTCTTTGTCAGCGTCGACAGGGTGCCGGGAGCTGACCTGGTTTGTTGGTCTCTTTGTCTCTTCGTCAGCACCGACAGGGTGCCGGGAGCTGACCTGGTTTGTTGGTCTCTTTGTCTCTTCGTCAGCGTCGACAGGGTGCCGGGAGCTGACTTGCTCTGTTGGTCTCTTTGTCTCTTCGTCAGTGCCGACAGGGTGGCGGAAACTGACGTAGTATGTTTGTCTCTTCTTCTCTTCATCATCAGTGCCGACAGGGTGCCGGGAGCTGACCTAATTTGTTGGTCTCTTTGTCTCTTCATCAGTGCCGACGGGGTGCCGGGGACTGAAGCAATATGTTGGTCTCTTTATCTCTTCATCAGTGCCGACGGGGTGCCGGGAACTGACGTGCTTTTGTTCGTCTCTTCTTCTCTTATTTTTCTTCTCTTCTCTTTTCTCCTCTTCTATATTCCCTTGCACGTAAACATGGGGTGAGAATTTATTTAGTGTCCTCAAATCAGGGAAGCGGGCTGCAAAAGCCGAAATTTGGGAGCAGGCTGTCAGAGCCAGACTTGGGAAAGCGGGCCATGGGGGCCGAGGTAAGCAGGCTACAAGAGCCAAAGTTGGGAAGCAGGCTACGGAAGTCAAATCGGGGAAGCAGGCTACAAGAGCCAAAATTAGGAAGCGGGCTGCAGGAGCCGAGATTATGGGTAGCGGGCCGTGAAGGCCGAATTCTGGGAAGCAGGCAGTGAAGGCCGAATTCTGGGAAGTAGGCTGCAAGGGCCAGAGATGTTGGGAAGCGGGCTGCAAGAGTCAAAATTAGGGCGCAAGATGTGAAAGCCCAAATCGGGGAAGCGGACTATAGAAGAAGGAGTTGGGAGATTAACGAGCCGCGAGGGCAAGAGGTAGGCCATGGGGGCCAAGATTGGGCTCTATGAGCCAGCGCAGGGAAAGTAGGCTTTGATAGCCGAAATTGAGTTTATTGTATACACACATTTTTATTATTTATTATTTATTATATATATATATTTACTATATATAATTTTTTTATTCAAGCATGCAAGCATTCATTAGCAGGCATATCATAGATATGAGTAAGGCAGCTCCCTCTATAGGGGATAGGATAGGGACATCGCCCGTAATTCGTAGATGCGGTGCGGGCCGCGAGGCACAATTGAGGGGTGGTGCACCCGTCAAGAGGATATCGCATGTCTTGCATGCATAGCCTAAATTCACGCATTTCACCCGAGGCAATTCTATGTGGCGTGGCAGTGCAAATGTGTGAACAAAGGGCCCTAACCATAGGGATATGCAGGTTTTCCTGGTGACACTCGAGGATCACTCTAGCGCCTACACATTAGTTCCAGGCTTTCGACTTTCGGTAGCTTCACACAGCCCCCATCTGTTTATTTTGGTAGCGGATTTCACCGTTCGACGCGAGTCTCCTCATGTGTCTCAATGGGGATTCCCGGCTACTAGGATTTGTCCTTATTGTGATTCGCTTCACCATTTCGCGCGAGTCTCCTCATTTGTTTCAGTGGGGATTCCCGGCTACTCGGATCTGCGTTTCTCTCTCTCTTCTTTTTTCTCTTCTTTTTTTTCTCTCTCTCTTTTTTTTTACAGTGGGGGTAGGCAGCTTTTTCCTCACGATTACCTTTCACGCGAGTGCAGGAATTCAAGTCTCCGTAGAGTGCTAAGAAGAAATTCGGGCAATCCCTATAGTCGAAGGCTATTGAACACATTAAGTGCTAAGTGTGGGAGCGTTGCCTCAGGTTTATTTTGTGAGCTGGGCTTAGCGATTCAGCCATGACTCTTCCCCTTGACCTGTGCACCTACTATAATTGGGTTCCCTTTGAGCGTGCGCCGTGACGCCCGTGCACCCGGAATCCGGGCGATATTATTTAGTAAGGAAGCACGGTCCTAGAAAATTTCAAGGAGGTGTATTATTCTATATTAAGCAACCATGCAAGCAGGGCAATCATGCACTCTCTTCTTTCTTTTCTCTTTCTTTTTTTTGTGTTCGTTTTGTTGTTTTCTTTTTGTTTTGTTTCGTTTTGTTTTTTTGTTTGTTTGTTTGTTTGTTTGTTTTTTGCATAAGAAAATATTACTGTTACGTATAAGTGTAGTGGTAGTAAAGGTATTAGGGAAGTAGACCACGAACGGCTGAAGGGACGTTGGGG
Organism: Amorphophallus konjac; assembly: GCA_022559845.1. NCBI lineage: Eukaryota > Viridiplantae > Streptophyta > Magnoliopsida > Alismatales > Araceae > Amorphophallus > Amorphophallus konjac. The sequence goes on along the minus strand of JAHNEJ010002409.1, from coordinate 75,701 downwards.
AAGCGGGCCGTAAAGGCCGAAGTTGATATTGGAAGTAGGCCACAATAGCCAAAAATCGAGGAGAGCGGGCTGCGAGAGCCAAATTATGGGAAGCATGCTGCAGGAGTCGAAGTTGGGAAGCGAGCTACAGGGGCCAAAGTTACGAGAAGCGGGCCGTAAGGGTCGAATTCTGGGAAGCAGGCTGCGAGATCCGAAGATATTGGGAAGCGGGCTGCAAAAGCCAAAATTGGGAAGCGGGCCGTGAAGGCCGAATTCTGGGAAGCTGGCTGCAAGGGCCGAATTCTGGGAAGCAGGCCGCAAGGGCCGAATTCTGGGAAGCAGGCTGCGAGAGCCAAAGATATTGGGAAGTAGGCTAAAAAGCCAAGGGATATTGGGAGCAGGCTGACAAGCCGAGAGATGTTAGGAGTAGGCTGTAAAGCCGAAAGATATCGGAGAGCGCGGTGGGACGGGTGGATTAATCACGACCGTGGGCCTTGGCCGGAATGATTGAGCCAAAGGGCGTCGGGTAGTAGGATACGTGAGCCGTGGAGAAGGGTTTGTGAAGCGGCGGGTTCGAAGACCACGTCTATCTCATGTCTCTTTTTTTTCTTCTTCTTTTGTGTGGGGAGACAGGTGCAAAGACCATGCTTGCCTCATGGTCATTTCTTTCTCTTCTTCTCTTCTTTTGTGTGAAGAGGCGGGTTCAAGGACCGTGTTCACCCCGTGACTGTTCTTTCTCTTTTTCTCTTCTTCTCTTCTTCTTTTATGGAGAGGCAGGTGCAGAGACCATGTTCGCCTCGTGACTGTTCTTTCTCTTCTTCTCTTCTTCTTTTATAGAGAGGCAGGTGCAAGGATCATGTTCGCCTCATGTCTCTTTTTTCTCTCCTCTTCTTCTTTTGTAGAGAGGCAGGTGCAGAGACCATGTTCGCCCCGTGGCTGCTCTTTCTCTTCTTCTCTTCTTCTTTTATGGAGAGGCAGGTGCAAGGACCATGTTCGCCCCATGACTGTTCTTTCTTTTCTTCTCTTCCTCTTTTATGGAGAGGCAGGTGCAAGGACCATGTTCGCCTTGTGACTGTTCTCTCTCTTCTTCTCTTCTTCTTTTGTGGAGAGGTAGGCGCAAAGACCATGTTTGCCTCGTGACTATTCTTTCTTTTCTTCTTTTGTGGAGAGGCGGGTTCAAGACCACGTCTGTCTTATGTGTCTCTTCCTCCTTTTCTTCTCTTCTTTTGCGTGATGAGGCGGGCTCGAGGACCACGTCTGCCTCATGTGTCATCTTTTGGTTCTGCTCTTCTTCTTTTGTGTGAAGAGGCGGGTTCAGGAACCATGCCTGCCTCATGTGTCTCTTCTTCCTTTTCTTCTCTTCTTTTGCGTGATGAGGCGGGCTCGAGGACCATGTCTGCCTCATGTGTCTTTTCTTCCTTTTCTTCTCTTCTTTTGTGTGATGAGGCGGGCTCGAAGACCACGTCTGCCTCATGTGTATTCTTTCTTTTCTTCTCTTCTTTTGTGTGATGAGACGGGCTCAAAGGCCATGTCTGCCTCATGCGTGTCTTTTTCTTTATTCTGCTCTTCTTTTCTCATTAATGCTTCCACGCTGGAGTGTATTTCTCTTAACGTGCCCCCAGGTTGGGGTGTAGCTTTATTTGGTATGCATCCCCCTGAGGGGTGTGTTTTGCCTTTTTGCCTCTGTGCCCCCAGGCGGGGCGTATTTTTCAAGGCTTCTATGCCCCCAGGTGGGGCGTGCTTCTTCTTCTGATGCCCCGAGTCGGGGAGTCTCCTCTATGGCTTCTATGCCCCCAGGCAGGGTGTATGTTGCTTTATATGCCCCCAGGGCGGGGTGTAATTCTTGCTTCTTATACCCCCGAGGCGGGGTGAGCTCTTCTTCTTTGCTTATGTACTCCCATATCGGGGTGTATTCCTTTCTTCATATGCTCCCCCTAAACCGGAGAATGTTGTTTGTTCTGCTTCAGATGCCCCCCCCCCCCGGGCGGGGGGGGGGGGGGGGGAGGGGGGGTTTATGTTGCTTCATGGACCCCGAGACCGGGATGTATTCCTTCTTCAGATGCCCCTAAGCCGGGGCGGACTCTTTTCATCTTATGCTCCCAAGGCGGGATGCAGCTTTTTCAAATGCCCCTAAGTCGGAGCGCGTTCTTCATGACTTCTATGCCCCCACTGGCGGGGTTTGTCTCTTCTTCAAATACCCCTAAGCTGGGGTGGACTTCTCTTCATATGCCCCTGAGTCGGGGCGTGTTCTTTATAGCTTCTAGGCCCTCGAGGCGAGGTATGCTTCCTCTTCAAGTACCGCCAAGATAGGGTGTGATTCTTGGCTTCATGTGCCCCCTAAGGCGGGGTGTGTTTTGCTTCTTGTGCCCCACAAGGGTGGGGCGTATCTCCTTTTTGTGCCCCTAGAGCAGGGTGGATTCTCTTCAGTTACGCCTAAGTAGGGGTTGATTCTTCCGCCTCTTATGCCACGGGGTGGCATACACTCCTCTTCGTATGCTCCTAAGCCGGGGTACAACTCTATTTCTTCTCATGACCCCAGGCCGGGGCAGTCTCTTCTTCTTATGCTTATATGCCCCTAAGCGGGGTGCATTCCTTTCTTCATGCGCCCCAAAGCCGGGGGATGTTGTTTGTCCTGCTTCAAATGCCCGAATCGGGGTATAGTTTTGTCTCATATGCCCCTAGGGCGGGGTGTATTTCTCTTAATGTATCCCTCAGTCGGGGCATATTTCTTCTTCAAATACCCCCTGAGCCGGGGTGCATTCTTGCTGCTTCTTATGCCCCTAAATCGGGGTATAGTTTTGTCTCATATGCCCCTGGAGCGGGGGTGTATTTCTCTTCATGTGCCCCTGGGAATGGGGTGTACTCTTCACGGCTTCTATGCCCCCTGGCAGGATATATTTCTTCTTCATGTGCCCCTGGTACGGGGCGTAGCTCTCTTCAAATGCCCCCGGGACGGGGGTGTATCTTTTGCTTCTTATGCCCCCCTGAGACCGGGGTGTATCTTTTGCTTCTTACGCCCCCCTGAGGCGGGGGTGTATCTCTTTACGGCTTCTGTGCCCCCGAAGCAGGGTATGTTGTTTCTTCAAATGCCGCTTGGGCGGAGTATATCTTTCTTCTTATGCTCCCAGCTCAGGATGTATGTCTCTTTGTTTCTGTGCCCCGGGTCGGGGTAGATGCTTCTGCTTCTTATGCGCCAAGGGCGGAGTGTATTTTTGTGCCCCCAGGCTAGGGTAGGTGCTTCTGCTTCTTATGCACCAAGGGCGGAGTGTGTCTCTTTCTGTGCCCATAGGCTGGGGTACATTCTTCATGTTTCTCATACCCTTTTCGCAGGGCATATTCTCTTGCTTCTCATGTCCCTGGATCGGGGCGTATGTTTCTTCTTCTGACGCCCCTAGGTCTGGGTATATTCTTTCTTCATATGCTCCCAGGTCGGGATGTATGTCTCTTTGCTTCGGTGCCCCCAGGTGGAGGTGTACTCTGTCTCTTTGCTTCTGCGTCCCCCAGGTGGGGTATGTTTCTTCTTCAAGTGCCCCTGAGCTGGCGCATATTCTTTATGGCTTCTATGCCCCATGGCAGGATATATTTCTTCTTCAAATATCCCTAAGACGGGATGTATTCTTCTCTTTCTTATGCTCCAGAGGCGGGATGTATCTTCTTCAAATACCCCTAAGCCGGGGCGTGTTCTTTATGGCTTCGATGCCCCCTGGCGGGGTATGTTTCTTCTTCAAACACCCCTAGGCCGGGGTGGACTTCTCTTCATATGCCCCTGAGTCGGGGCATGCTCTTTTATAGCTTCTAGGCCCTCGAGGCGAGGTATGCTTCTTCTTCAAATACCCCTAGGCCGGGGCGTATTCTTTATGGCTTCTATGTCCCCTGGCGGGTATGCTTCTTCTTCAAATACCCCTAGGCCGGGGTGAATTCTTTTCTTCTTCCCAGACACACCGGGAGGAATGTTTGCTTCTTATGCTCCCAAGGTGGGGTGTATTGCTGCTTTTGATGCCCCCAAGGTGGGGCGTATTGCTGCTTCTGATGCCCCAGAGCGAGGTATCCCCTTTTTTTTATATGCCCCCGGCACGGGGTGTATTCCGCTTCTAGTGCCCCCAGAGTGGAGTGTATTGCCGCTTTCGATGCGGGGTGTGGTTCTTGCTTTGTATGCACCGGAGGCGGGGTGAATTCTTCTTCTTTATTTACATGCCCCCATATCGGGGTGTATTCCTCTCTTCATATGCTTCCCTAAGCCGGGGGATGTTGTTTGTTCTGCTTTAGATGTCCCCCCCGGGGGGGGTGCATGGTTCTTCATGGACTCCGAGCCTGGGGTATACTCCTTCAAAGGTCCCTAAGCCGGGGTGGATTCTCTTTTCTTCTCATGCTCCCAAGGCGGGATGTAGCTTCTTCAAGTACCCTAAACCGGAGCGTATTCTTTATGGCTTCTATGTCCCCTGGCGGGGTATGCTTCTTCTTCAAATACCCCTAGGCCGGGGTGGACTTCTCTTCATATGCCCCTGAGTCGGGGAATGTTCTTCATAGCTTCTAGGCCCTCGAGGCGAGGTATGCTTCTTCTTCAAATACCCTCGAGACGGGGGTGTGTTTCTTGGCTTCATATGCCCCGGACGTGGGGTATATCTTTTGTTTCTTATGCTCCCAAGCCGGGATGTAGCTTCTTGGCCTCATATGCTGCCGAGGCGAGGGTATGTTACTTTACGTGCCCCCGGGGGGAATGCATTTTGCCTCCGTTGCCCCGTGGCGGGGTATATCTCTTGGCTTCTTACGCCCCCCAAGGTGGGGTGTGTTTTCTTCTTGTGCCCCCGGGGTGGGGTATATCTTTCGCTTCTTATGCCCCCCCCTTGAGGCGGGGTGAAGTCTTTGCTTCAAATGCCCCTAAATCGGGGTATAGTTTTGTCTCATATGCCCCTGGAGCAGGGGTGTATTTCTCTTCATGTGCCCCTGGGAATGGGGTGTATCTTTGTTGCTTGTTGTGCCCCCAGAGGGAGGTGCCTTTCTCTTCATGTGCGCTGGGCACCGGATGTATCTTTGCTTTTTTTTTATATGCCCCCGAGGGGGGGATTCTTCTTCTTCTACCCTGACATGCTGGGGAATGTCTGCTTCTTGTGCCCCCAAAGTGGGGTGGATTCTCGACGGCTGTTGTGCACCCGTTGGTGGGGTGTATGCTTCTTCTTCAGATTCTCCTAAGGCGGGGTGTATTCTTTGTTGCTTCATGTACCCCCGAGTCGGGGTGGTTCTCTTCATGTGCCCCCGGGGAATGGGGTGTATTTCTTTTTTTTTTTTGCCTCCTATGCCCCCGTAGCAGGGTATATATCTTCTTCTCATCCCCCATGGCGGGGTATATGCATGCTCTCTTCGGGAGTGGTGGTCGTGCTTGACCTCATTGCTATAAAGCATTCCCCACAGCGGGCAACCATTCACCAAGCTACAATTGTGGCTCGCTGGGTCTTTTAACAACCACTCGGGGGCCGTTTTGTGCCGGATGGAGGCAGCAGAAAGGAGGAACGAGCGGGGTCACTGCACCGCGGACTCGGGACCTCCTAGAGTCGGGCGGGATGCCGGGTTTCTTCTTGCTCTTTCAGTTGGCGATGCTGGCCAACTTTTCTTCCTTTCTTCTTTATTTCTCCCCTTTTTTTGTATGATTGACCAGGGTGGAGGTGCAGGAGAGCGCTCACCCCCTCAAGGAGGGGATGAGTGGTTTGCTCCACCGCATCAACCCCACAGTGATAATCTTTGTTCAGCACGGGTCTCGACGGACGTGGCCGTACAACCCTCTCTTGCCAATTCTTTCTCTTCTTTTTTTTGCTTCTTTCTTTTCTCTTTTTTTTTTCTTCTTTCTTCTCTTCTTCTTTTCTTCTTTTCTTATTTCCTTCTTTTCTTCTTTTCTTCTCTTTCTTCTTGAGGGAAACGGGGGGGCTTGATTTCCCCTTCCTTCTCTTCTCTTTCTCTTCTCCCTTTTTTATAACAGCCCCCATGATTCCAGGAAGCTGCATATGCTTCGAAGCAGCGTCCTCGAGGCCACGAAGGCAGCTGCGCCGAGTCTGGATTTTCTCCCCAGAGGGTTGGCGAAGACAGCACTTGCAATTCATCAAAGCAGGCAAACATCGTTTATTAGGAGGCCATGAGGCCTTGAATCCCGGCGAAGAGATGAAGGGTAGTTTCGGTCCCACCGGGCGTGCCAGACTTGTGGACGCACTTTTCGTTTGTCTATTACGCTCGTCTATTCGGGAATGGTTTATTCGTCTATTAAGTGCGTGGGCGTGCCAGTCACAAAGTGACAATTTATTCGGGCTCCGAAGAGCCCATGGTGCGCTCGATCTGACTCGGTCAGATGATTGTGTGGTTCGTGTCGGGATCAAAACCCGCCGCGCCATAAAGGTCACGGCGTCATTTACATCCCCCATACGAGGGAGCACCCTTGATTAATCGCCGGGATTCAGGGCCTCATGGCCAATAAATCAATTGCATGGAAGGTCTATTACGAGGTATTGAAATCCTCGCGCGAGGGCGAGAAGAAGACCCTTCGCGGTCATGTCAGTCGTGTACTGACCATTTAATGTTCGGACGAATGTCCGGCTCGAGAAGATCACGATTGTCGCGGGAAAACCGGAACGCATGTATGCCGAGGTACGGCAAATCTATTGTTCGGAAGAGCGAAGAACGTTCGGCTAAACCTCGGTCAGAGCGGTCAGAAACCAGTAAATCTGTTGGCCCGGTGCAAGAGCAAGCTGCGACCATACTGCGGTGGGCCCCCCAGCGGTCGAAATAAGACTTGCATGAGCTTCATTAATATTTCTGGTGCCAAGGGGCAACGAGGGAATATCCCTTGAATCGGCTGAAAAGCCCTGTGTCTAGGGAAGCTGACGTTCGAAACGTGTCGGTCATTCGGGAGATCGTTTAATATTCGGACGGGAGTCCGGCTTGAGAATATTGTAATCGTCGCGGGAGGACCTAGGACATATGCATGCCGGGATATGGCAAGTTTATGATTCTGAGACACCGAAAACATTCGGTCAAATCTCGGTTAGTGTAGCAGAAATCGGTAAATCTATTGGCCCGGTGCGAGATCGAGTCAAGACCATACCGGGGGCGCCTCCCGTGGTCCGAACGAGAGTATTTCTGGTGCCGGAGGGCAACGGGGGAGAGTCCCAGGACTAGACTCCAAAATTAAAAATGTGTTCGAAGGGACGGGCTGTAGACCGAGGATATGAGCAGAACGACGACCACAATTGGGACGGACCCGAGACCTAAGCGTGGCCCACGGAGGTCTTATTGATATTCCCATGGAAGGGGTCCAGGGGTGGCGAGGACCGTCTCGTTCTATTCCGATTTTGTCGGTCACTCACGGACCTTTTCATGTTCGGGCAAGGGCCCATGTTGAAAGTACGACGTGATGGAAATGACCCCGTACAAATGTATGCAGAGTTTACGGCAGTTTCAATGAAAGAACGGGAACGAATCCCATTAGAATGAATCCAATTTAACGGGCTATCGGCACGGAGCAATGCCGGCTCACGACCATGTCGGGGAGGGAGCCGTCGGCCATATTGGTTGCTCACGGGTCTTTCATGTTCAGACACAGGTCCGTAATAGAAACGCGGCGAAAACCGAGGGGAACCCGTTCAAATGTCTGCCGAGCGTGCGGCAATTTTAGTAGTGGCTCGGAAGGGATCCGGCCGGAGAAACGAGTCCGGCTTAATCGGAATGTCAGCCCGAGGCGAGGTCGGGCCATGGCCATTTCGGGATAATTCCCAAGACTCAGGCCAACCTGGAAGGGCGACATTGTTGTTCCTTCAGCACCGGTCACGAGAGAGACGGGGCTGCAAAGTGGATTTTATCATTTTTTTATCTGGGTTTTAAATTATATATATATTTATTTATTTATTTATTACTTATTTCCCTCTCATGTATTTTATTCTGGATGATTTATCCGTTTTATTTATTATTATTACTATTATATTTCTCTCCTCTTTTTTGTTTATTATTATTTTTACATTTTTGTTTACTTCATATATGTATTCAGATTTATTTATTCATCATAGTTTTTATTAATTTTATTATTACTATTATTATTATTATTATTATTATTATACATATTCTTCTAGAGAGAGAGTGGGCCGCTGGAGGGCCAAACGGGGGCTGAAGGAGTGGGCCGCTGGAGGGCCAAACGGGGGGCTGAAGGAGCGTGCCGCTGAAGGTGGAAGGGTGCACCGCTGAGGGGGCTGAGAGAGTGCGCCCGCTGAAGGTTCGCGGGAGGTATACCGGGGAAGGGCTTGGCCAAGGGTACCGGCGAAGGGGCAGGTGTGGTGGCTATGGGAGGCGTACCGATGAAGGAGCCTTAGGTGTGCCGGCAAAGGGCCTGACCGAGCGTGCCGGCGAAGGGTTGAACAGGGGAAAGCGTGCTGTCAAAGGAGCTTGAGGCGTACCGCCGAAGGGTTGGAGCAGGCGTGCCGTGAGCGCAGGGGGAGCGTGTCGGCGAAAGGCCAAACGAGGCGTGCCGGGGGAAGCTGGGCTGGGGCCGTGCCGGCGAAGGGAGCTGTAGGGTGTACCGGCGAAGGGCGTGTGTCTGCACATTGGCCGGTCGCTGCGACATAAAGTACGTACATTCATCAGCCCAAAGTCTATGCGTTGTCTATTCAACCAGCACACAAGTCTATACGTTCTTCAGCTCAAAGTCTGTACATCGGCTGCATTCATCAGCTCAAAGTCTGTACATTGGCTACATTCATCAGCTCGAAGTCTATGTGTTGGCCAGCGTAAAGTCTGTACATTGGCAGTTCAAGTCGATACATTGGCCGGGTTCATCAGCTCAAAGTCTACACATTGGCCAGCCCAAAGTCTGTACATTCGCCAGCCCAAAGTCTGTACGTTGGCCAGCTCAAAGTCTATACATCGCAGTTCAAAGTCTGTACATTGTAGCTCAAAGTCCGTGCATTAGCCAGCCCCAAAGTCTGTACGTTGCAATTCAAAGTCTATACATTAGAGCTCAAAGTGAGTCTATACATTGCAGTTCAAAGTCTATACATTGGAGCTCAAAAGTCTATACATTGGAGCTCAAAGTCCATACATTGGCCAGCCCAAAGTCTGTACGTTGGCCAGCTCCAAGTCTGTACATTGCCAAGCTCCAAGTCTGTACATTGGCCAACTCAAAGTCTGTACATTGTCTATTGGAGTCTATACATTGGCAGGCTCAAAGTCAGTACATTGCCATTAAAGTCTATACATTGGCCGGCTCAAAGTCTATGCATTGTCCATAAAGTCTATACATTGGAGCTCAAAGGTCCATACATTGGCCAGCCCAAAGTCTATACGTTGGCCAGCTCCAAGTCTGTACATTGGCCAACTCAAAGTCTATACATTGTTCCTTAAAGTCTATACATTGCCCCTTGGCTTACAGTTCAAAGTCTGTACATTGGCCAGCCCAAAGTCTGACATTGGCCAACTCAAAGTCTATACGAATTGTTCATTGCTGTAGCTCAAAGTCTATACATTGCAGCTCTAAGTCTATACATTGTCCATTGGCTGCAGTTCAAAGTCTGTACATTGGCCAGCCCAAAGTCTGTACATTGGCCAACTCAAAGTCTATACATTGTTCATTGGCTGCAGCTCAAAGTCTATACATTGCAGCTCAAAGTCTATACATTTGTCCATTGGCTGCGGCTAGAAGTCTATACATTGATAACCCCAAAGTCTACACGTTACAGCTCAAAGTCTATACATTATTCATTGGCTGCAGATCAAAGTCTATACGTTGCAGCTCGAAGTCTATACATTGAGTTTGAGACGGTGGATGAGTGTGCCGGTGAGGAGCCAAGAAGGTGTGCCGTTGAAGGGCTGATAGGGTGTGCCGCTGGAGGGCTGATAGGGTGTACCGGTGAAGGCTGGAACGGACGTGCCGATGAAGGTCCACTCCTCTGTTACATATTTTATGGCTTTTCTTTTCTTCTTCTCTTTGATTTTTGCGTGGTTTTATACAATCTTTTCTCCTTCTTCTTGCAGTATGTTGTTGCTCTATTTATTTGTGCTTTTATTGTCTTTTGGTATATGTTTGCTATCCCATTTGTTTGTTGCATCCTTTTGCCTTTTAACGTCCTGTTATTTTCTAACGAAAATTCGGCATCATCTCCCCTTGACCCGAGCGTAAGGGAGATAAAGGGAACGCGCCCACATGGAGTGGCGGAAACCCGACAACTGGAGGTGGGCGCCCGAGGGCGGCAACACCTTAATAAAACATCAGAAAATACAGGGAAAACAACGAGTCGAAGACCTCTAAGACTGGACAGGGTTGTACTGGAGAAGGGGGGGCAGGCACAGATGAAGGCACTGGGCTTTACAGGAGGAGGTTCGCGACCTCAAACCATTCAAGCTGATGGCACATCCGGAGGAAACCGTCGGCATGAGGGATGAACACAAACACCGGAAAGTGAAAGGAAAGACGATCAACGCACTGTGGCTCACAACCAACGAGACAAAGAGACAACCCACTGAGGGGGACGATCTTCATTCATGGGGGAGCAAAGGGCCGTAGCCGTCCGCATGCATTACAAAACACGCCCGAGCTAAATCTACGGGCAAGAAAGAAAACCAAAGAACAAAAGAACAGAGAAGGAGAAAACAAAGAACAAAAGAAGAGGAGGTGTTGGGGATCGAGGCAGGGACGACCGTCCACTGCTCTTTCCCCCACCTTCCCCTTCTACATCAAGCCCTCTCCCTCTCTTACTCTCTTCTTTCTGCCTGGTGGTTGTCGGAAGACTCCATGCCGGAGCCCTCTCCCTTCTCTTCTCTCTTCTCCTTCTTCTCGTAGGTGGCTTTGTGTCTCTTCGTTCCTTCTCCCTGTGTGCCTCTTCCTCTGTGTATGGGCCTCTCCTCCCCTTCTTCACCGGAATGGGAGTGGTTTTATACTCCCAGCAGCGAGAGCCCTCGAGCACGGCAGTCGGAGGCGGGAAGCGGCTGGTCATGATGGGGATTGACTTCCCCCGTCCTAGATGTCAGGGGAGTAGCCTGCGTGGCCCAACCTCTGGTTGACACCTCGGACAGCTCACTGCGCGCCAAGGATACGTAGGCATGGGAGTCACGTCGTTCAGTTGAAATGCCTTCACGCTGTGCCGCTGGCGGGCTCAAGAAGTGTGCCGCTGAAGGCTTGAAATGGTGTGCCGTTGAAGGCTTGAAATAGTGTGCCGTTGAAGGCTTAAAATAGTGTGCCGTTGAAGGCTTAAAATAGTGTGTCGCTGAAGGCCCGAAATAGTGTGCTGTTGAAGGCTTAAAATAGAGTGCCGTTGAAGGCACATGGGGCGTGCCATTGAAGGCACATGGGGTGTGCCGCTAAAGACACATGGGGTGTGCCGCTGAAGGGCCCAGGGGCGTACCGCTGAAGGGCCAAAGGGCGTGCCGTTGAAGGCCCAAAAGGGGCAGTTCTGAGCCCATTGTGAGCATGAGTTGTGGCCCATTTAATTTTCTTCGAGGCCCATGGATTGTGGGGGCTCTTGGTGGTTGATTTCTCTTCACTGTCGTGACTCCGAAGACGGCTTCACGGCAGTGTGCATATTTGGGGAGTCCGAATGACCAGCCCCTCCGGGGCTTCCTCACTCGGTGCTGTTAGTGCTGGGCCGAGTAGGACATCTGGGTGTGTAATTTTTGGTGTCCACACTAGGCCCCTCAGTAGCCTAGGTATCTGGGTAGCCAGAGACTTGGCCGCCTAGCCCAAGGAATGGCCCAGGGTGGGCAGCAGGGGGTCTGGCCACCAGCCCTCTAGGCAGCTAGGGATCTAGTCGCCCAGCCCTCTGGACAGCCAGGGTTTGACTGCCTAGGCCCTTTGTACCCGGGGTCCTGTGCTTAGTTGTATTCATGCCCTGAGGTGACCGTCTTCGACGTGGCTTCGCGGAAGATGTGCCCCCATGATTCTATTTGATCTGGTAATTTCGTATAACTATTAAGGGCCATCCATGTATGACTTATGTGTTGTAGGGAGTCTTTTCTCCACATAGATTAGTAATAGTGGAACACCATTCCCACGTAAGTTTAGAAGGCCGGCATTCGCTGGTTTCCGTTACCGGCCTTAGGTGGTTTACCAATACCGGGCTGTACCGAACCGTAGTTTCAGTGGTGCATGGGTTAGATCTTCTTCAGTGTAGTACTCCGCTAGCGTAGCTCATTGAGTGTCTTACACGGACTGGCTGTAGAGCTGAGAGCATTGCTCACTGAGTGCAGACATGTTTCGACCGTGTGGTCGAGAGTTGTTCCCGAAATATAATTGGGCTAATAGCCATAGGGCCTCTCTCTGCTATACCTAGAGTCCAGGTCGAAAGGAAGTACTAGCTGTAGGACCTTGATGGGCATAGGCCGTCAATGTGTGCATACGTGGTTGGGGGCAGAGGACCAGTACTGACGAATACTACCCCAACTAGTCCTATTGTTGTTGTGACTCTGCCTTACTCCTTGGGGAGGTGGGCAGGCGAGAGTGTGGTGGGCGGTATAAAGCATCACGGAACGCATCCGACCCAGTCCCTTTGCCTCACTCTCTAGAAGAGGTGGGAAGACTAGGGAGAGTAGATGTGATGTAAGACATCAGTGGACGTATCTAGCCAGTACTAGCGAGTGGGTACCTCAGTCACCCGTGGTTTTAGTTTCCTGACTATGAGTGGTTGTTCCCTTGGGGTGGAGGTATTGTGTTTTGACCAGGTGACTCTAGCCTGACTCCTCAACTGTGAGACCGATGCTTTCCCAACAATGTTGTCAAGGTTCTCCCGATAGCTGAGATAGTGTGCCACGGCGGCGTGATTTCCATAGTGACTACTATCTGCGAGGACAGTTCGTATGACAGAGACATCGTGGGATCTCCCAATTTTGTGACCGTGGCCTTGCCATGGATCGACAGTTTCGACTTGAGGTCATGGCTTTCCCCGTGAGGGTAGGAGTAGCATAGAGACTCCATAGTTTCGTCGTTTACTATTATTATTGTTTTGGCCACTGCCATTGAGGTTGTTACTATTATAATTGCTTTTACCACTACTGCTGCTCTTTTTTTTTTCCAAAAAGCCCTGCCTAGGGACAGATGGGAGGAACCACCATCAGACCACTAGGAGGTGAATTTTATTGCTAAAAAAGATAGAATAGAGATTACATCAATCTGATGCTGGGTAAACCCAGCTTATCCAATCGAGCCTCTCCCTTTATAATTGAGGGTAACTCATTGTAAAAGAAAAAAGCATTACATTTGGATGAGCAAGCTATGGAGGCCAAAGAATCCGCTACTCTATTGCCTTCTCTGTAAATATGATCAATCTTGTCATACTGTGTAATAGATCTCCATATCTCTCTGACATATGAAAGGATAGACCAAGGGCATTGATATTCCTGTTTAATAACTCGAACAAGAACTTGTGAGTCACATTCAATATGTGCTGGGTGGTTTGAGATTGTATGGAGGTATTTGATGCCATCAATTAAGGCCCTTGCTTCTGCTACAAGACTGTTGGTCTGACCATAATAGTGGAGTAGGCAAGATAACATTGCCACTGTGATCTCTGATAACACCTCCTCCTCCAGATGTTCCATTGGGTTTGCAAGCACCATCAGAGTTTAACTTAAGAAATGGCCAAGGGGGGCATACCATTTGACTGATTTTCAGCTGAGCACCATTTGAGAGGTGAGTAGGAATACCAAACTTTTCCAGAATCTTCCGTTTGCTGATGTCTGATTCCTTTAAATTGGCACTAACACAAACCTGTTTCACTTGATGATGATTTGGTGGAGAACACTATTTTTTGAAATGGTTCTGCCTTCATATCTCACAGCATTCCGAGCTCTCCAAATATCCCAGAAACCATAGCCTATGACTGCTAGAATCAGGTGGCCAAGAGCAGATTTCAGTTGAATTTGGCAGGCAGCATTCGAAATAAATGATGTAACAGAGTTTCCTTCCAATTGTAGCCCACTGATTTGAAATATGACCATATGTGAGAAGCTAGCTCACTGTGTAAGAACAGATGAGTCATGTTTTCCCCATGGTGGATCTGACAGCAGGAACAAATAGAGCACATTTGCACACCCAGACGCTGAACATTAGAGTCAACAGGGAGGCAGTTTTGAAGTATTTTCCACAGGTGCACAGATATTTTCGTTGGGAGCCATTGTGACCAAAGCCTATCCCAATGTATGGTTGACTGGTTGGAGACATTTTCGATAGAACCTGATAGGTAGATGCCACCGAACATCTTCCTGAAGAGGACAGACTCCATGCTTGAAAATCATCATCAAGGGTGAGAGTGGTGTTAATAACAGCTGCTTTGATTGGTGCTGGCATAAAACTGTCCATTAATACCATTTCCTCTCTTGAATCATGCAGCAGGAAATCATTTACAGTGATGTTGGGGTTAGGCATGCTATTAGCAGGAACATAGTCAGCCAAACATTGATTTCCAATCCAGTTATCATACCAGAAATTGGTGAGCTTGCCATCCCCGATGATGACCTTGTTAAATTGGAGGACAAGGTTTTTAGCCTTGATCCAGCTTCTTCTAGCAAGTCCATTCATACTTTTGAAATGCACATCTCTCAAATGTCTTTGACCAATATATTTAGATCTGAAGTAGGTGGCCCACAAGGAATTGGAATGCAAAGCCTGCCATAACATCTTAACTCTTAAGGCTATGTCCATTTGCCTAAGTGACATAATGCCAAGGCCTCCCTGAGAAATAGGTCTACAAATCAGATCCCATGATCTCCAGTGCCTTTTGTTCCCATTCGGGGAAGAACCCCAAAAGAAATTAGCAAATGATTTCTCAAGCAAAAGATGTGTTCCTGAGTGAAGGGGTGAAGTGGAAAGGGCATAGATTGGAATAGAAGTGAGCACATGCTTAATCAAATCAACTTAGCACCTTGAGAGAGTAAGCTAGATTTCCAACCAGAGATTCTCTTTTGAATGGAGTGTATAATACCAGCAAAATGCACTTTTTTACTTCGGCCTAAACCAGAGGGAAGCCAAGATACTTATGAGGAAAGCTATGTCTGGTGAAACCTGTAAGAGTGGAGATCCGAGTAGTAATGGAGTCATTTATCTTTGGATGCAAAAAGAAACCACTCTTACTGATATTAATGAGCTGACCTGACCCCAATTCATAAGTCTTGAGAATTTTCAATAAGTTCCTGACAGAGACAAGGCTGGCCTTACTAAAAATCAAGGTGTCATCTGCAAATAAAAGATGGGATATAGGGGGACATCTCCGAGGCCCTTGGAAACACTCAATCTGTCTATTTAAATGAGCTTCCTTTAAGGATCTGCTCAAGCTTTCCTCAGCAATGATAAATAAGGTGGGGCAATTGGGTCACCTTGCCGAACTCCCCTTGAAGACTTAAAAAAACCAGCTGCATCTCCATTCAATAAAACTGAAAACCAGCAGTTCTTGACCATCTTTCAATCAGTTGAATGAAGGACAGACTGAAACCAAACCTGTGAAGAACAGCAAACAAGAAGTCCCACTCTAATCGATCATAAGCCTTGGCCATGTCTAATTTAAAAATAACATTCTTGCCTCTGGTTTTTCTGCCCAATTCCTGAGTCAGTTCTTGTGCAAGAGCAATATTTTCTGTTATGTGCCTCCCCTTGACAAATGCAGTCTGTTCCTTAGATATTATGCTTGGAAGAATAGAAGCCAGCCTTTTATTAACAATGGAAGAAATAATCTTGTAAAAGAAATTGCATAAACTGATAGGTCTGTAGTCTGAGATATCCACAGC
Source organism: Amorphophallus konjac (assembly GCA_022559845.1). NCBI lineage: Eukaryota > Viridiplantae > Streptophyta > Magnoliopsida > Alismatales > Araceae > Amorphophallus > Amorphophallus konjac. The sequence continues at coordinate 59,984 of JAHNEJ010002409.1, read as the reverse complement.
ATTTGACTTTTTAGGAATAAGAGCAATTAAAGTGGATGTAACAGTTCTTGGGAGAGGCTGTGGAATAGAAAAGGCCTCTAGTACAGCACTTACAACTACACCAGCAATGATTGTCCAAGCCTTTTGGAAAAAAGCTCCTGTGAATCCATCGGGTCCTGGTGCACTATCAGCAGAAAGAGCAAAGACAGTGTCTTTTATTTCCTTTTCAGTGGGAATAGCACACAGCATTTCATTATCTTGATGGGTCACTAAATTAGGTATACAGTTCAAGGAGGATTCCTCAATAAAATGGTGCTGAGAAGAGAAAGCTCTGTGAAAATGATTAGCTGCAATGTCCTTCATTTCTACATGATCTGAAGTCAACATACCAGCAGAATTCCGAAGCTGAGTAATGCACTGCTTATTTCTTTTGGCCTTGGTCGAAGTGTGAAAAAATCTTGTGTTTCTGTCCCCCTCCTTTAGCCATCTAATCCCTGACTTCTGTTTTCAAAAACATTCCTCCTGTAATAGCCTTTCAGATTGAAGGGATTTGGCTTCCTCTAACTTTTTGTGATTTTCCATAGTGGGGTGTAAATCATAAGAAAGTTCTGCTTTGAGAACTGAATCCTCTGCTGCCATCAAATTTAAATGCACATGACCAAAAATCTGCTTGTTCCAGTTGCGAAGCATGCTTCTCAAATACTTAAGCTTCAAGTAGAGGTTGTCATAGGAGAGGAGGCCAGTGGACTAGTATTCCAACAAGTATTAACATCCATAAGAAATTTGTCATGCATAGTCCACATTTGTTGGAAACAGAATCTACTCTTGAATTTCTCCTTGTGTAACATTCTCACCAATAGGGGAGCATGGTCAGATGCTTCCCTTGACAAATGCTCAACTGAAATGGGAACAATTTTAACCAATCTGAATTAAAAAGGACCCTGTCCAGCCTTGCCCAAATACCATTGCACCCAGTTTGATTGTTATGCCATGTATACTTAGAACCCATGTATCCTGCATCTATTAGAGCACAGTCTGAAACACACTCATTAAATCTGAGATAGCACCCAAATTAGGTGGATTACCACCTAGTTTTTCATCTACATTCAGAATACAATTAAAGTCTCCAGCGACTAACCAAGGTCCTGATATTTGTGAGTGAACCAAATAAAGAGATGTCCATAAAGCCTGTCTCTCCAAAGCAGAGCATTTTGCATATACAAAAGATAAGTGAAATATTGGCCATACAGAACCAGATTGAATAAGAGTGATTTGTTGCTCATCTGTACTGACAATTGTGAAATCCAGGGTTGCCCTCCAGAAGATCCAAATATGGGCTATATCATCACAATTTGCAATACAATTATCCATTCCCAACTTTCTGCAGATACCTTTCATTTTGCTGACATGAATTTTGGGTTCCAGCACAACAATACAATCAATGTTATGAGCTTTGATGAAAAGTTTAGCCCTCCCTACTGAAACATCATTTCCTATACCTCTTATATTCCAGATAATAAAATTCATGATGATTTAGATATAGGGAGATTGCCTGAGGATCCAGACCTGGTCATGGATCTAGTAGTGACACCAGTATGATCATTAAGCAGAACCCTGGCATTATCAATAGCAGCTGCATTAGCAATGTCCTGTCTTCTAGATACCAAATCTACAGTCTGCTGCTGATTCTGAGAGAATAAGATGATGCTGGCTGATGGCCTGAGAGGACGACATAATCTGTTGTGTGCCCACAATTCGAGGATCAACAATAGTTAGCTCTGGAACAGGGACAATGATGCCCTTTCCGTCAAACCTTTGTCCTGAAGGGAGCTCCATATGAGAAGGAGCAGTGAACTTTTCCGGAGGGAGCACTTCAATCTGACAATTTGGTTCCACAGGAAGTAGTAAAGAAGAAGTTCCAGCCATATCAACTTCAGGATGCGAATAAGAGCCAGCTTTAGTCTTCACGACAATGACATCCATATGGGCAGGCCTTATTTTATCATGATCAACAGTCAAGGTATCATTTTTGGCAGAAGCATTATCCCCCGCAACCTTGGATGGAGGCACCACTCATCTTCATTAAGTGATCTATTATTAGGAGAAGCCCCCACAACAATCACATCCGAATTATCATGAAATTCAGATTTTTTATCGGGAGGAGGCACATCTGCTTTATCATTTTTATGAACACCAGCATTCAATGTAGCCACCGGTTTCCAGACATTTTTAACCTTTGGATTTGGACGGGAAATACCCTGTGAAAATTCAGGATTGACCGAAGGCTGAGCCGATTTACCTTTGCAATCAACCGAACAATGGCCTAGCCTGGAACAAACCGAACAAAATGGCGGAAGCTCTGGATATAAAATATATTGCCAAGCCCCTCCCCCAGGAAAACCAATCCACAGTCTATGTGGGTGAGACTTCAAAATATCCAATTCAACACAAACACGGGCTACCGCAGTATTGGAAAGGTTCAGGGTTGAAGGATCTATTTTAATACCTTCCCAATGTTCCCAGCAATAGAGCGCAACATAGGTTCCACAAATAAATTCACAGGCAACCCAGGAAAGAAATCCATACCGGCAGAATAGAAGAGTCCTCATTTGGAGAGAAAGTGCATCGTCCATTTGAAAAATCTGAATAGCCTGCCATGGACATAAAGATGTTCTCTCAGAAGCAACTGCAAATAATCCTCCTGGTTACGAAAACGCAGCAGAAGGTGTTTGAATCCAAAGCACTGATAACAAAATCTTCTTGAATCTGCAACGATTGGACAGATGAGCTCTGATCTCAGGGAAGGCAGGCCTGCCTTGAGGCGTTCGAGCCACAAGAGCGAAATCAAAAGGCTTTAGAGATGCCGCTATTTCCTCAGCATTGAAGAAGACAGCCGGTTCACCGCCATCTGTAAGAGCAGGCTCATGGACCTTGCCAGGAACGATCGGAGGCGACATGGAAGAAGCAAGAACTTCGGCAAAAGTACGACTGCAGCCAGGGAGAAGACTAGCAGAGGAGACATTGTGGGAAGACGAAACCAACGCGGGAAAAGCCGACGGAGCAGCCACAAAGGCAGCGGGGGCCACGGCGGGCCCCCCCGAGGCCTCCATGGAGGGACGCAAAGGAGTCAAAGCGCCGCCATGGGACCTACCTCAAGCTTTTTCGACTACTGCTGCTCTTGTTATTATTGTTACTATTGCTGCTGTACTACATACCACCATTGTTATGGTGGGATTCGTGGGACCCTACTGAGGTAAAGAGATGAGACTCACTCTCTGCTTTTCAGATGCAATGCTTCTCCTCGAGGTGGTGCGACACCATTGGAGGGTATTTAGTAGCGAGCTTGCCAATGGGGTATTGGTGACACACTTTATGTTGGTTTTATCATTTGGTACCATGGGTCCCTTTTTTATTCTTGGTTTATTTAGTTTGTTAAGTGCATGGGCATGCCAGTCACTTTCATGACAGATTTGTTATGCGCTCAATCTGACTTGGTCAGACAAAAGTGAAATCCGTGTCAGGACCAGAATTCCGTCATACCGTAAAGGCTATGACGTTAATTACATCCTCCCAGAGGGAGGAAAACCTTTGATTAATCGCCAAGATATAGGGTCACAAGGGCTAAATAAATTTAAATGAATATATAAATCAAAAGAAGACGAACGTTGGTGCAACGCAAGGCTTAAACACACAATCAAGCACACGACACGGCTCTAATTTATTCTAGGTTGATTCCCAGTACGTGGCGAAGAACTCAGATCCAAAGATCACCTCACGCTTAGCGAGAGCTTTCAATCAGATTGAACCTGACCTTCCGTAAATCACCATTTGATATACCGAGAAATTAATCTGAACAAACAAGCACATAGTAAAAAAAATAACTACGCATATATGTATACATGTACGTATATATATAGATATGTGTGTCCATTATTGATTTATCATTATTATTATTACTTATTTATAGGATGACCATGGGTCGGGCAAGGTGAGGGACGATCAATTGACCAACAGAGGATGGAGTCGACCTGGGTTCCACGGGAGTCGACTCGAGAGTATGGCGATGAATTGGCGCATGGCATAGTGAAACGACACAAGGGGTATTGTGCGGCCAATGAAGAAGAGAGTTAACCGGTGCAGGGCTTGGTGAACCGGTGCCAAGAGTATGGGGGGGATGAGTGAATCGGCGCGGTGAGATAGAATAAGAGTGTGGAGAGGGAAGTGAGTCGGCGTGAGGGGTATTGCCCTTGCGCTGATTCACCTATAACGGCAGGGGCTGGCGCCGACTCAGGGAACACTCCAGGAAGGAGACGGGGTCGACGCAGGGAATGTTTGAGGTGAAAGAGGGGTCGACGCCAACATGGATGGGGTCGACGCAAGGGTGTTTAGGATGTGTTTAGGATGAAAAAGGGGTCGACCCCAAAAGGCATGGGGTCGACGCAGGGGCGCTTCAACCCGATTTTGGGTGAATTGGTTAGGGAAGATCAAAAGCCCAGATTAGCTCACAACCTCACGAACTTAAGATATTATCATGTTCATAATGGTAAGATTATTCCGTCCCATACTTATTATAAGGAACATGCGATTTATCATGAGTGAAGATAGTTGCAATGCTTGGATTTTCCCTTGCCAGTATGTTAACTCCGAGCCAATTTATCGGCATAAGGCGGGCTCATGATTCATCCGCGTGCGAGGTTCATACTCGAGCATAATTGGCTTCATAAGATCTATGGCGGGCGCACCACAATTCAGCACAAATCATGTAGACAGTTTATTAGTAAAACGCACCAAGATTGTTATCATTGCTTATTACCATTCATGCCAACTAAGACAGAGAAGGCAAATCAAGCGAAAAGAAGCCGGGATAACGTTGAGTGAATTTTGGCACCATCTCCCCTTATCCAGAGGGCTGGAGGGGATAAAAATTGAGATCTGCCCACGGAAGAGTCCGAGACAGTCTCATGAATTGCTGTGTGAGCCAAGAGCGGCGGCCCCATGACCAAAGTGGGGTACGATAGTTCCGAGGGCTAGCCTACAAGGAACTCCAGTAATCCATGGCCAATAATATTCTGAACTTCGAGACGTGAATTCCTTGTATTGCCGGGTATACGACTATTGTTGTTCACTCTCTGAATAAGGTTTCTCAGGGGACCATACCATGAAGAGGCAAGTCCCTGAGGGCCTAGAGTGACTTAGGAAACCCGATCTACAGAAAGCAGTTCAGTAGATACATGAATCAGAAGTCGACACGATCGTTTCGAGCAAAGAGATGTATTCCCCCCCCATGGGATGACAGACCCATATTCGCTGTAACAGTCGAAAGACACAGAAAGATCCGGTAATACTCAAATGCAGGAAGATATGAGTCACGATGGGTGAGGCCGGCAGGCCCACTACTTTAGACAAGCATAAGGGACACAATTATTTCAGTGGACACCTTAAGGAAATGACTCTTAATGGCAAGCACTAAGACAACCCATACATGATTAATATGCCAGCCAGTAGAGCTTGAGGCTCATGCACCAATGAGTATTCAGGGCTTAGACTATCGGTTCTCACAGGGGAGGGATGCGTTAACACATGCACACGAGAAAGTTCAGATGTGAGATCCCCTTCGGGCATTTTGACAAACAGAGTGATACCCCTGCACAACGAGGCCAAGGGCCAGGGCCAGGGTGATCATTTCATACGTACACGTCGGATAGAAACCAAGCAAAAAATCCCAGAAGTTTGAGGAAGGGATGGCGAGGCCCTCACAACTCATAGACGTGAGTAAGAGGACATACATCCATTGCTATGGCAAACACATTAATTACACTTCTTGATTAACGTAAAAATGATGTATATCAGGGAAACGCGCACTGCATTGGACAAAATAGATCTGTCGAAAGCACTGGGGAGGGAATGAGTTTGTTGTCACCCGTGGGGGCGTGGCCAGTGGCTATTTTAATCATAGGATCCGGTGTGTGATATTATGATCACCCGAATGATCAAAGGATTATGACCATATAGCCTCGATGAGGCCTCCTCACGATTGGGATGTGCACCTCTTTAAGATCGGACATGAGCGCGCATGCAGACTATGGAAACCAAGATAAAAGAAAGGAAACTGAGGGAATTAGTAATCAGCAAGCAATGTGTAACTATTGAAGGCCCCTCCGAAAACTCACCACAGCCTCCTATGAAACATAAATGCAAACATTGAGCGAGGGGAAACTATATCACCCCAAAGGGCTTAATAGATCTTTATTAGCTCTGAAGCAAAGCTACATTGGGTGTTTCTCTGTTACACAATACAAAGAAAAGAACACCAGCAAGACAAAATTACAGGCAGAAGGAGAAGGGAGGAACGAAGAGGAAACGGAACTATTAGCCCCTTTGGGGCTTTGTTTCGATGGAAACCCACCTACAGACGAATCAAGGGATCAAAGGGAGCTCTCATACAGGTGCTACAGAGATGAAGCAGTAGTGCTACGAGCGGAAGTGGCTCTCCCTACTACTCTCGTCTCTCGTCTCTTCTTCTGATCTTTTTTCTCTTCTGATCCTTCTTTTTTTTGTTTCGCGATGCTTGAACGGGTCATTTTATAGATGAAAATAGGGCATCGGATGAGGGATGGGATGGAGGTCTAGGACCGATTCACCGGCCCGCTTGCTGCGAAGGGAGCGCGCCGTATCAGGCCCTTTGCGTCGGTTCATTAAGCAGAGCAGGGGGGCGCCGGTTCAAGTGGTTTGTGCTGGCTCACTAGGTGAATAGGGGCGCTTTCTTGCGCTGATTGATTGGGCGAAGAAGGTGGCACGCCGGTTCATTGAACCGGGGGAGGCGCGCCGATTCACTTTTGGCCATCAAGGGGCACTTTAGTAAATTCGTTATCTTTGCCGCCAATTAACCCAGAACTAACCCAGACGGAGGCTTGTCGTTCGATACAACTTCAGGTTTGAAGCAGCGTCTTCAGAATGTTGATTCTGAAATCTTGGGACCCCGGTTTATAGTCTCGAGTGATTTTCGACACGTGCTGAATCTGTGTCGGATTACTCGGGTTTTATCCTGATTCGGCCTTCGGCATTACGATCTGTGCTACCAGACCTGTTCCATGGATATGTGGGGCATCTTCATCGAGTAGATTATCCCTTGAAGTATTTTCACCCTAAGTGGGCAGCTTTTCAGCCTCTTACGGACCCTTCTGACATAATGTGTACCCTGATCGAGTCACTCGGGTTTTCTGCTGATACTGCCTTCGGCACCCTGTTTTGGGGGACCAAGGATGTTTCTTCACCTCAAGAGGCTTCCTTATCAGGTGGTGGACCACCAGGTGTATTTTCATCTTGACTGGATGAGATGTGGGGTTTGTTCGACACGAATGAGTCGATGCCCGTTTGTTGGGTTTGTTGATTTCAGCTTGCCGTATAACATTGCCAGTTTGCTGTAGACCTCTTCAGACGTCCTGAGACGAAAAACTATGGAGTCCCCAATGCTTCGGCAGCTGACCTAAGGCTTCAACAGTCCGAGGAGACCCCTCGTCATGCTCCTTTTAACTTCTCCATGCTCGACCAGCCCTTCCCCTGACTATTAGGGCGTGCTTGCCTTGCATAATATTTTAGCTGTCAACAGGTATGCCTTGTAGCAGTGTACGTTTCTTTTCTTGTTGACTATACTTGTGGACTGGACTCTGTAATTAAGTTATTTTGTTGTAAAATGTAATTTTATTTCTGCCAAATAGTTGATCAATTATGTAATTTATTTCATACAATTATCTTTAATTTTGATGCATCTCCACACCACCCAAATAACCCTTTTGAGCTTCCCAGCTCGTGGGTGGCGGCGTAAGATCCGAATGGCATCGGGTCTGACTCGGTACCCGGATCTTGGGTCGTTACTGTTGGTATCAGAGCCCGGTTGTAGAAATACATGGGAATTTGAGACGATCACAGTATTTAAGAGTCTTGAGAGTCTAGTATAGCCGGCAACTGGCATAGGGTGTTTTATTTTATTCACGACCTTATTTTCTATGTTCATGCTAGAAGTTTGGTGATGTCCGAGGAGGGGGGTCCAATTATCATCGAAGGTGCCGGCAGGGGCTCGGGAGGAGTCGAGTAGTCAGGAACCAGGTAGAGAATTATCTCCTCTAGAGGTAGCAACCCCGGGTGTGCCGAGTCAGGTAGAGTTCTATGCCAGCATGTATCAGTTCTTTGTGCAGTAGTTGAGTCAGAAGCGTTGTGGTCAGGAGGCTGGTGAGGGTAGTTTGTCGTAAGGTGGCCGTGGGTGTATTTTGTGAGAATTTTTGTAGTTTCAGCCACTGACATTTGAGGGCCAGCAGGATCCGGATGCAGCAAGGTCTTGGATTCATGTAGTGGAACGATTGTTCCGGTCGATGGAATGTGATGATGATGAGAGAGTCCTGTTTCCGAGTTATAGGTTGCATGGTCCAACCCTTTCTTGGTGGACTTCAGAGTGGGAGATGACTTTTTAGTCTCCACTGCTTTGGTAGATTTCGTGGCAGGAGTTTATTGAGGCGTTTAAGCGAGCTTATAGCCCAGAGTACCTGCAGACGGAGAGGATGTTTCAGTTCCTGAATTTGCAGCAGGGTGAGATGACAGTGGTGCAATATCAGGCCTATTTTGTGGAATTGGGTTGGTATGCCCCTCATGTAATTATAGATGAAGTCTTGAGGACCCGATAGTTTCTTCGGGGCTTTAGAGTTGAGTTGCGGCAGGCACTGATTGCGACTCGAGTTACAAATCTAGACGCAACATACCAGGCAACGGCGGTTCTAGAGGCACATAATATGAGGACCCGAGAGTCTCGAGTAGGCCAGTACCCATCGGGTCAGGTTCAACAGGTTGATGATCAGCAGATGGATGTTCAGCAGCCTTTGAGTCAGCCATCCTTAGTGACATCTTCACCTTCCGATAGGTGTCCTCGGATATTGGGATGGAGGTACAGGCGGTGGCTCAAGGACCAGAGGCATGCATCAGAGGAAAGCGTGCAACAGTCATCAGCTCAATCTCAGTGACAGAGTGTGACTAGAGGTCACTAGAGTTAGTGTTCGAGGTGTGGCATGCTACATCCAGGCAGATCATGTTCAAGGGTTGGGAGGTGCTACAGATATGGTCAGGCAGGACATAAGGCACGTGATTGCCTTGAGGGGCCACCCCAGCTGCGGTAGCGATTATTCGGTGCAGTGAGGCAAGGCTTCTGTAGACACGCCAAAATTGACGTTACTGTGAGTACATCTCATATTACCTTGTAATGCCCCAATTTGACCCTCAAATTAGTTCTATTTGAGTGGTTTTTCTCACTTTTCTTGGATTTCTCCCTTTTTTTACCCTTTTCTTATTTTTTTCCTATTTTCCCCTATTTTTCTGGATTTTTCTGGATTTTTCTGGATTTTCTGGGCTTTTTTTCCTATTTTTCAGAATTAACGACTTGACGTGGGGCGTCTTTTAAATAACGACTTATACATGGGCGTTTCTTAAAAAATTAACGACTATATTGGAGGGCGTCCATTCTTTCAAATTCCTATTTTTCTGGATTTTTCTGGGAATTTTTCGGAATTTTTCAGGAATTAACGACTTAAAAGGGGGCGTTATTTTGAATCTAAAATAATAAAAAATTAAACAAAATGAATTCACGCCTTAAACAAGGGCGTGTCTTTTAAATTGAATATTTTAATATTATTTTTCAACCCCTTCCAGAGGTGATTTGGTGGCCTTCCGGGTGTCAGAAAAATTCGCAAAAATAGTCGTTGGAATCAGGGCGACGAGATGCACCTCACCTAAAAAATGAGAAAATAATATTGAGAAATGAAAAATGGCCCTATTTTGAATATTTTGAATTAACGTCCTTTGCTAGGGCGTGTTTTAATTAACGCCTTTGTAGCAGACGTGTTTCACAATTTTCCAAATAAATTCTAAAATTTGATTTTTGAATTAACGCCCTTATATAAGGCGTGTTTTTAAAAGACGCCCTTTGGTAGGTCGTCAATTCTTCAATTGACGCCCTGGTCCAAGTCGTGTTTCAATTTTGTGTTCCGAACGGATGCAGCCTTTCCCAGAAAGACTCCTACTTCGTTTGGGCTCTTGCCCAACCTAGTCCTCCCCCTTTTGGACTCTTTCCCTCTTATCCCTTTGTTACCTTATTAATAGAGCTTCCGAGCTCTGTTAACGGGTTGGATTCCGAAGGCTTCTGACCCTTGGTTTTTCTTTTGTTCTTTCTTCTTCTCTTCTGTTTTTTTTCTTCTTCTATTCTTCTTCTTCTGCCGTCTTCTTCTTCTCCCGTCTTCTTCTTCTTCCCATGCTATTCTTCTTTCCCCTTCTTCTTCTGTTTTTTTTTATTTTCTCTTCTGTTCTCTTCTTTTTCTTCTGTTTGTTCTTCTTTTTACAGGAACCGAAGGGGCTTTTTTTTGGCTAAGGAGGAGGAGTTTCAACATCAAGTCTTCATCCCTTTTGAAGCTTTCTCCCCATTGAGCATTCAAGCCAAGGAGCACCGATCACAAACAAGATTTTTTATCTCATCTCCTTTTCACTATCTTGTATTTTTATTTAATTCATGCATGCATCATATTCTATTGTTCTATTGATTTTTTCATTTCAACGTGTTGAGACTTTCCCCATAAGTGCAACTCTTGCACTCTTTCCCCTATTCTATTTTGCATTCATCATACATCTCCCATCCCTTTTGCATAGGGGTTTAAGGGCAATCCCCTTAAGGTGTGTTCTTTTACATGCTTTCATGCTCATATATTTTTATTGAATTTGATGCTACACCCACCTTGTTTCTAATTCAATTCTTTTGGTGGTATTTGTTTGTTTTGCAAGGGTAATAAAAGCAAGAACTCTCTTCATCGGCCGGCCGATTTGAAGAGAAAGGAAGCACTCACATCCCCGCACTCCAAGGTATTTTTCGCGATCTCTCCCATGCTTTCATTGTTATATTTTTGAGGCCTCGCGTCTCTGGCGATCACATCCCCTTGTGCACCTCGTGCATATATTTTCCTCCATATTGATGCTTATTGCATGTCTTTTCTTTGATATTTTTCTTAAGTGGATTATTCTAAATTAGAGATCTACAAATTGGCGATCACGGTGGGACCCTTTGTGTTCTTCTTTCATTACCCTTTCCCCTTAGGCACCCGCGCGTGCCGTCTCCCCTATTGCACCCTCGGTGCGTCTCCTTTTGTGCCCCTCGGGCACCCTCCACTTGCATTGTACTCTCCCACTTGTGATTTGTTAGTTTGATAGGTTTTTGTTTAGAAAGTCCTTTTTTTTAAATAAAATTGATGAGCATGCTTATTCTATTGATTGCCATGATTGTGTGATTGGGTGTTGATACTGCCGGCCGCGAAGTTTTTCTGGGGAAAGTGAATTCACGCCTCTGGAAGAGGCGTTTTTCTTGATTTAACGCCCTAAGCAAGGGCGTCTGCTTCCTATTTCACGCCCTCTGATAGGGCGTTTTCCAGCACATTTCTGGGTGTTCTTGCTTTATATTGATGCATGTGAATTCACGCCCTGCTACAGGGCGTCTTTTACTTTATTAGCGCCCCACATTAGGGCGTGTCTTTTGATTTGACGCCCGTTGAATAGGGCGTCCTTTTATTGGTAGCGCCTCTCCATAAGGCGTGTTTTACTCTGCCCCTAGGCCCCCACGTTGGTTCACGACAGTGCCGCTGTCGTTTCTCTTGTTAGTAGCGCCCCCTGCCAGGGCGTGTTTTTACTGTGGGTTTCCGGGTGAGTTTTCATGATATTTCATGCTTATCTTTGTTGATTGATCATATTATTGTGGTTGGCCTGTTTCCCCTGTTGCATTCATTCTTTGCATTGGTTTGGGAGCCCCCCTCCTCTTCATTAGGATCCACACACCCTCTTGGAATCGGGACGACCCTCCATTGAGCATTCCGTCTCTTTGGACCGGAAATCCCTTTTCCAAGCCTCCGTAAGTCCCCGCACCCGTGGATTCCCTCACGGACGCCGGGCAGGTTGTACCCTTTTGAAGTCCCGAGTTAGTGGCCTATACGGTGAGAAAGTGTTCCTAGTTGGCATTGAAGTTCAAATCATATTGAAACTAGGTTCCCCCCTTGTGTGAATCATTCCAAACTTTGCTAAAATCTTTAATTCACCAAGGTTCAAACAAATAAAAATCAAGGTAACCATTCCAACTTGTGTGTTTCTTTGCAAATTGTTTGCACATTATTTGGATTGCGTAATGCCTTACTTTGATAAACAAAACAACATGTTCAATTCAATTCATGAGGATATACAACCTAGCACATCTTATAATCCTCACCTTCAACATGTTCAACATAATTCTCGCCATCTCTCCAAGGGACCACATTCTCACTATTATGGTCATGCCCGACCCATGGGCAATGTCCATTCTCATGGTCCCCCTCCTCAATTGCGAGCCCCTATTCCCTCGGGATCGTCTCCTCCCAATGACGAGAAGGTCTCCCGAATCATCCATGCATTGGATCATCTCACCCCTCAACAGATCCAAGCCCTTAAGGCGGCCGTTGAGGGTGCATCTCATTCACCTCCATCTTCTAATCCTATTCGGGTGGCCCATCACCTACTTCCCTCTTCTATTCACACTCGGGTGGCCCATCACCCACTTCCTTCTTCCACTCATATTTCTAATCGGGTAGCCCATTACCCATCTCCTTCTATTCATGCTTCCTCTCGGGTGGCCCATCACCCGCCTCCTTCTATTCCTCCTCCACCGCGGCCCCGAGGCCCATTTATTCCTTGCAATCCGGCCCATCCGGATTCTTCCATGGGCCGGCCCATTAATTCCCCTCCACGGCCTTTTTATGCGTCCCTTCCTCCTTCAAGGCCCTGCCAGCCCTCGGTTGTTCAAGTCACACCCCTCCAACAATCTCTGCTTGATAAGATTACTTTGATGGAGGAACAAATAAAGAGGGTCACGGCTCCTCCTACTCCAGTCAATCCTCTCCATGCCGCTTTAGACGAGATTACAAAGATGGAGAGAGAATGGAAAGACAGGAGGGATGATTACGGCGTCGGCGGTTCAAGTGAGCAAGAGCCGACACTCGAAGTATCCGAGGCAGTATACGATGATGATGAAGCTCCGCAGGCACCCCTTCCGAGTTTCCTTAACTTTCCACTTTCCCCATTTTCATTCGACGAACCCCCTGCTCAGGAGGAAACCACTCCTAATTCAACCCCTGTTTATGAGACCAGTTGGTGTTACGACGATGGGTCGATATTCCAATCGCCCACACCGGCACATTGTGAGTCTCCTCCTATCCCTGACGCTGCTTACATTACACCTCCACCAGTTATACCATCAAACTTCACACCATCAACCTCCCCTGAGTCTTCCATCAAACCTCCGCCCATTAAACCCTTAACCTCCATACCATCGGCCTCCATTGAGCCCACCGTTGAACCTTCCCCAATTAACCTCCCATTACCTCCACCTCGACCTTCCATTATCCCTTTAAAACCCACTTTGCCTATTTCACCATTGAACCCTTTACCCTTACCCATGGCTAATCCTGAGCAGGATCCACCCCTTTTTGCACCCGAGCCCATCCCGACTGCTTCCGAGCAAGGGGAGAAGCTCGACGTGTTTGAACCTCCGCCCCCATTCACCCATTTGCCAACACTTTCCATTATAACTCCACCATCCACGGAGCCTTCCGCCTCCGCCTCACCTCCCTTTGTTACTCGGAAGGGGCGTGCTTCTGCAGCTACTTGCGCCAAGGATAAGCAAGAGCCGGGCAAGAAAACTTTGGCCACGGCCGTGCCATTCGAGATGCAAGAATTCATTTGCCGGATGCCAATCCGGGTTATTGTGCCAATCACGGCCGAAGAAGTCAAGTCGCCGCCATGCCGGGCATTGATGCCGTTTAAGGGTCGGGCAGGGCACCCCTTGTTCCAATTTCCGAATTCCGAATTCATTACTCCTTACAAGGGGCGAGTGCCCATTTTGCTCAACTTTCCATATATACCACATTCAATGGGCAACACGACGCTCCCCGTTCCAACTCTCCAACTCCCTCACATTGTTGATCTTTGCCTTCAAAGGGGGTTGCCACTTATTGAAGCTTCTTTTATTGAGCCAATTGGCTGTATTCTTTCACTGCCGTGGAGGGGCAGTTATCTTAATGCTAAGGAGCCATCCCTTATTTGTTCCACTTTCTATTCATCCATGTCTATCACTTTTCCTTCATGGGCCATTCCCAGGGTTAGGAGGAGGATCTCATCCTCTCACCCTTCACATCATTCATCTTCTTTGCATCTCCTTGCATTCACGCATTCATTGCATTCATCACATCCATCATTTTGCAGGCATTTGCACCTCCTAATCCCCGGGTTTCCAAACCCGTATCTCCCCCGTCTTCCGGCACCGCCGGACATTCCGCAATTCTCATCTTGTTCATCTTCATCCGCTTTAATCGGGCATGACGCCCTTTCCATCTCATTCCTCCGGAACCTCCGGATTCTCCACTTATTTTCTCCACTATTCCTCCGGAACCTCCGGATTCTCCACTTAATTTTCTCCACTTTTTCCCGGGGCACAACGCCCCTTTCCACTTTATTCTTTCTATTCCTCCGGACCTTTTCCTCGGGCATCGCGCCCCTTTCTATATTCTTCCTCCGGAACCTCCGGACTTTCCCCTCGGGCATCGCGCCCCTTTCTATATTCTTCCTCCGGAACCTCCGGACTCTCCTCTCGGGCATCACGCCCCTTTCCATCTCATTCCTCCAGAACCTCCGGACCATCCATCTTTCTTCCGATTCATCTTTCTGCTCCTCCGGGATATCGTCTCCTTCATTTTCTTCTTCCTTTTTCATCATCTTTTTCCATATTTCTTCCGAGGGCATCGCGTCCCTTCTTTTGTTATCCCTCTGGAGCCTCCGGATGATTCCTCCTATCATGATTCTCCTCCTCCGCCTCCGGACCCTCCGGATCCGCCCCTTTCTATCTACCAATTCCTTCTTCCGATTCCTCCTAATTTTGGGTCCGACCCAACTTCTTCCACATCTACTGCCTTGGGCATCTGCCCTTTCTCCCATTGCTTCCGAGGCTTTAGTCCTCACCCCTCTTCTTGATTTTCCGCTTCTTCTGTAGACTGTTCCATGTGATCAGGGTCTCCGCGCCTTAGTGAGGGAGTTCTAGCCCTCGCCTCTTTTCTTTTCTCCTTATTCGTCTGAGTCTGGTTTGAGCACCATTCCTTCTTGTTAAGCCACTTGCAATTCTTTGCTTCCAATCCTTTTTTTTTTTTTCTGCTAAAGAGGACAAATCCCACGATGACCACCTCCAGCAGCTGCTTCAATAAAGGTTGCAAGGTAATATACTGGCGTAAGTTTGCATTTGCATGATATCATTGCCTCCTTACTTCACGCGTGATTTTCAAAATAAAGTGCTTCTTAACAAGACTAAGAGTGGTGTTTTAGATCTTTATCTTAGGCTTTTGTTAAATTAAATCATTCTCAAAAGAGTCTTTAGGCTTGCTTTTGCAGCACCTTTGGTAATAAGAACCCCGCGCTGGGAATTCAACATTCTCTCCCCGCTTGTTAAGAGCAACCCTTAGCTGGGCATTCCACACACTTCACGGCGTCCTTAGCCGGCTCCTTTGGTTAAAACACCGTTCCTACTTTGGCCATGCCATGAGAATTTCTGAAAGTCTTTTTCTCTTCTTTACTCGGCCGAATGCAGGTGCAAGAGGTTGACGGATGAGATGACCAACCTTGGTAATCCCCAATACGAGAGGAGTCTCAAATAGGGGCAGTCTTGACCCAAAATCAACATCAATATGAGTTTTCATATGAGTTTTATGATATATATCTAGCCAAAAGGGCTATTATGAAAATCAAGTCGGAATTCCGATAAAAGTAAAAGTATGAATTATGGCATGTCAAGAGTGGCAAAGTCCCCGCAGGAAAAACCCTGGTCGTATGCATGTCAAGGGTCTAAAAATCAAAGGCACAAAGCCCCGGCGCAACAGACTACCTCTTTGAGGGTTAACACCTTGGAAGGAATTCAAGTCTTGATATCTCTCATCCTGCATAAAGCTTATCTCCAATTATTCTTCTCTTCTCCCTCCAAGACCGAATGTTTCTCGGGTATGGCCTTGGTAGGGGCACCGTTGATTAAAGGCGGTCGGTTATAGGGCGCCACCTTACAATGCACGCCCAGCTTTGGGCAGTTTTAAGCAAAAAGGGAAGGAACGAGGACCCCTAGCCAGTGGTTTAAAAAACTCTTTGATGCTGCTTTAGCAATGTCTAACCAAAATCAAACAAAAAAATTGAATATTTCTTGTCCAAAATCCATAAAAATTTGAATACCTTTCTCAAAACTTTATAAAAATTTGAATATTATCCAAAACCCACAAAAATTTGCATATTGATCAAAACTCATAAAAATTTGAATATCTTTTCCAAAACTCATAAAAATTTTCATATTTCAAAAACCAAAAAAATTGCATTGTATTGTCTGATGGTATTTTGCAGGAACAACTTTGCAAGGACCAAGAGCACGGGATGAGTCCTCTCTCCACTTATTGCTATCAATCTATTGATTCCTCCCGATATTCTCATAACATGCCACCCTGGGCATTTTGATTAGCATTTCCTCATATCTCCCGGCATTACCCTGATTATTCATCTCCAAATCTCTTCAATCAACTCCTGCTGCTCATTCTTGTCACCCTGGGCACTTCAATTTGATCATCCCTGCCACCTGGGGTATCACTCTGATTATTCGCGTCAATCTGATTATCTTTGCTACTCTGCGCATCACTCCATTCATTCAAGAGCTAGCTTCCCTGATTATCTCCATATCAAGATTGTCATCCTCGTGACAAACAACAAACAATGATGTTTTGCAAAGAAATGCTATTCATGCTAAACATGCTTCGCTGTGATTCATGCTTGAATGCTATCCACACCAAGCTTTGAGTGCTTTGAGGTCTATACTGTAATTGCTTATTGATGCTCATTCATGCTATGCTTGCTATGCTTACATGCCTTATTCATTGCTTGTTATGTTTTATATCTTGGCTGATGAATCTTTGAGCGCAGGATAAGAAGCTCTTGGTCCCACCGAATGGGCATCATCATTATTCAAGCCCCCACGGTGACGGCAGCTCATTTCTCAGTTCCCCATATGCTCATTGCTATCACCATCTCCCTGTATGCATTTTACTATATGTTACATATGCTACTAGATTATATCAAGGACCTTGTGGCTTTGGTAAATCTGGAATTTGAGTTCCCCTTCATCAAAAACGATGACGATTCCAGAGACATCTTAGTCATACGGATAGGCCGTTGAGCCGTCCAAGACTGGGGACGATGGTTCCGCTTTGCAAGTTGGTGCGCGGATAAACGGGCTTCGGCTTAGTATCAGCTCGTGAAATGAGTTTCTTGACTCAGTCTTGACAGCTTAGCAATATTATCCTTGATTATTCTATATTTTCGTTTGATTTATTTTTTTCTTTAAACCCAGCATGCATTCATATAGGAATTTTGAATCAACTGTAAAAATCATTCTGATGAGCTGACTTTGAGGGTTGAATTGAACTTAATCTTTCCCATATATGAGATATTCCATGCCGAATTGGTCTTCAGTTCGCTTTGTCGCTGTTTTGGGTGTTTCTCGAAAGCTCTGTGTTCGGATTTCTATCATCTTATTTTATCTCCTTTCCCCTGATCCACCTTGGCTGCAGCACGTCCACTGGCTGGTAACCGCTCCCCAATGGTGAAACTTACAGGCTTGTGACCTGGGGTACTTCCACCGCGCTGGAAGTTGATCATTTATTTTATCTCCTTCGTGCACCGCGTGCACATCTCCCCCTTTTATCCAAACATTGTTGACTTCGTTGAATTTCCCGAGATTGCTTCATCTCGAGCTTTTGATTTCATTCTCATCAAGTGATGTTGATTGCGTGTCTCATCACACCTTGGTATCTACTTTTCAGTTTGCTCTGCTCCCTTGCAAAGCAGACGCCAAGGCGGGGCAGCTGTAGACACGCCAAAATTGACGTTACTGTGAGTACATCTCATATTACCTTGTAATGCCCCAATTTGACCCTCAAATTAGTTCTATTTGAGTGGTTTTTCTCACTTTTCTTGGATTTCTCCCTTTTTTTACCCTTTTCTTATTTTTTCTATTTTCCCTATTTTTCTGGATTTTTCTGGATTTTTCTGGATTTTCTGGGCTTTTTTTCCTATTTTTCAGAATTAACGACTTGACGTGGGGCGTCTTTTAAATAACGACTTAGCATGGGCGTTTCTTAAAAAATTAACGACTATATTGGAGGGCGTCCATTCTTTCAAATTCCTATTTTTCTGGATTTTTCTGGGAATTTTTCGGAATTTTTCGAGAATTAACGACTTAGCATAAGGCGTTATTTTGAATAAAAAAATTAAAAAAATGAATTCACGCCTCAAGTGAGGGCGTGTCTTTCAAATGTAATATTTTATTATTATTTTTCAACCCCTTCCAGAGGTGATTTGGTGGCCTTCCGGGTGTCAGAAAAATTCGCAAAAATAGTCGTTGGAATCAGGGCGACGAGATGCACCTCCACCTAAAAAATGAGAAAATAATATTGAGAAATGAAAAATGGCCCTATTTTGAATATTTTGAATTAACGTCCTTTGCTAGGGCGTGTTTTAATTAACGCCTTTGTAGCAGACGTGTTTCACAATTTTCCAAATAATTCTAAAATTTGATTTTGAATTAACGCCCTTATATAAGGCGTGTTTTTAAAAGACGCCCTTTGGTAGGTCGTCAATTCTTCAATTGACGCCCTGGTCCAAGTCGTGTTTCAATTTTGTGTTCCGAACGGATGCAGCCTTTCCCAGAAAGACTCCTACTTCGTTTGGGCTCTTGCCCAACCTAGTCCTCCCCCTTTTGGACTCTTTCCCTCTTATCCCTTTGTTACCTTATTAATAGAGCTTCCGAGCTCTGTTAACGGGTTGGATTCCAGAGGCTTCTTCCCCCGGGTTTTTCATTTTTTCTTCTTCTTCTTCCCGTTATTCTGTCTTTTTTTTGTTTTGGATTTTCTGTCTTGTTTTCCTTCTTCTTCTCCCGTCTTCTTCTTCTTCCCATGCTATTCTTCTTTCCCCTTCTTCTTCTGTTTTTTTTTATTTTCTCTTCTGTTCTCTTCTTTTTCTTCTGTTTGTTCTTCTTTTTACAGGAACCGAAGGGGCTTTTTTTTGGCTAAGGAGGAGGAGTTTCAACATCAAGTCTTCATCCCTTTTGAAGCTTTCTCCCCATTGAGCATTCAAGCCAAGGAGCACCGATCACAAACAAGATTTTTTATCTCATCTCCTTTTCACTATCTTGTATTTTTATTTAATTCATGCATGCATCATATTCTATTGTTCTATTGATTTTTTCATTTCAACGTGTTGAGACTTTCCCCATAAGTGCAACTCTTGCACTCTTTCCCCTATTCTATTTTGCATTCATCATACATCTCCCATCCCTTTTGCATAGGGGTTTAAGGGCAATCCCCTTAAGGTGTGTTCTTTTACATGCTTTCATGCTCATATATTTTTATTGAATTTGATGCTACACCCACCTTGTTTCTAATTCAATTCTTTTGGTGGTATTTGTTTGTTTTGCAAGGGTAATAAAAGCAAGAACTCTCTTCATCGGCCGGCCGATTTGAAGAGAAAGGAAGCACTCACATCCCCGCACTCCAAGGTATTTTTCGCGATCTCTCCCATGCTTTCATTGTTATATTTTTGAGGCCTCGCGTCTCTGGCGATCACATCCCCTTGTGCACCTCGTGCATATATTTTCCTCCATATTGATGCTTATTGCATGTCTTTTCTTTGATATTTTTCTTAAGTGGATTATTCTAAATTAGAGATCTACAGCTTCCAGGGTACGTTAGGTGCAAAGCCCAGGTAGGAGTGGAGGCATCCCACTTCATGGAAGGTATGCATTGTATTTTGGTTAATTATGTGCTATGTATTTTGATTTAATTTCACAGTTTTATCATTTTATTTGTGTTTGTAAATCTTCCTCAAGCATTTGGGAGTTTGTAAGAACATCTTGTGTGTTGGCAGTGGAGCTGCATGTAGGGATTGTATGCTCACCCTCATCGTGTCATAGTGCATTAGTGCCACTTAGGATGTGTAGAGTCGGGTGGGTAGAGTTACTAGCCGGGCTAACATGTTGTATTATAGGGCTGGTGTTGAGCATCTCGATGTGTTTTCGAGTTGAGACCTGTAGCGTTGTAGGTGGACTGTCAAGCGAGAAGGGAAGGTTATGTACTCCAAAACTGAGGAGTGTGAGCTCCTTCGCCCCCATTTCGGGATTTAGTCAATTGAGTTGGAGGCTATGTCATGGTGGATGTCAAGTTTCCCCCTATTTCTACGGTATAGGCGGTGCAGAGTTGCGTATCAGAAGTGTGGTGGGACCATAACCCACAGGCTCCAGGATCGGATTGATAGTAGAGAATGCCAAATATTTCAATAGCAAGCGAGTCCTGGGGGTCTTATAGTCAATTGTAGAGAGTTGTCTTCAGGTGCATGAGTGTATTGGCCATGTGAGTGGCAATGGTTGTCGTGTGTCAGTGAAAGCACTGTGCCGAGTGGCACTAGTAAAAGTGAGAATTAGGTGGCACAACGATGGGAGCTGTCAGATGAGTGCAATAGATTTGCACCAGTCTTTTCCACGAAATATGTCACGTGGCTCAGAGTGGAGCTGGTTAGTAGTTGGAATTATGGGCAGATCGTGGCCAATTGGATTGGTTATGAGATGTAGGTATATGTTGCTTAGAGTTGAGACATGATTTGACTGACCTTGGTCAAGATGGATGTCCTAAAGGTAGATCCAAGATGTAAGAGGTGATAGTGTTGAGGACAAGATCTTGTAGGGTTGCCGTGAGTAGTCGAAGAAGCTAATTGAATTGACTAGCCCCCTAATAATACATGGATTAGTGTGCTGATTGTTCGGCGGACGTGACATTCAGGACCAGATAAAGTGATGCGATGGCTGTAGATGGAGAACTTGGCTATGGCAGGAATCTTGAATGTTTGGAGTTCGGTGCATCTTGTGGTGCCACTGACCAGATTATTGTGCTAAGGTAAGAAGTTTTCCGTGGCTCGGAAGGAGCTGTACAAGGAAATTGTGTATGAAGTTAGAGATTGTTCAATCCGAGTGGATTCGAGATGCGTGTAGGCAGCGGGAGTTAATCGTTGTCAGTTAGCAGGTGAGATGGAACTGTGAAGTTGGTAAGTGCTGAATAGTCAGTTGTAATATGGAACAACCGTTTCCTTGATGTAAGAATCCCTAGAAGTGATACTGTGAGGTGGAGGCCCACATCATTTGGAAAGGATTCTGAGGTGGTGTGCTCAGGATTAGTGTGATTAAGGAGTTCAAGGATCGCGTGAGCGACCTCATTGTTTCTCCCCCCTCTCGAGAAGCTGAAATTGGCTAGATGGCCAGGGAGGACCAAGATGGTGTCCAGACGATGTGTGGCCTAGGCATAGAGATAGTGAATGTTTGGGCCGATAGACATGTGGCTAGTGCTCAGAAGAATTGATTGATGGCCATGTAGAGAAGCAAGAGAGGAAAGTGATCAGAGGATTTCTGGTCAGTGTGTGACCGACAGCTGACGGATGGTCTTCTGTAGTCGATGTGTTGCTCAATGAGTTGGTTATCATGTCATGAGAATAATGGATGATGAAGCCCCAGATGGTTGATTGTAATGTGTTCCATGGGTATTGGTGGAGACCGGTGAGAAATTGACTTTGGGACCGGAGTTGGCTAGTGAGCATCAGAGGTGTTTTGGCCCTTGAGATGAGTATCACTGGCTGTGTGGAGCCAGTGGAAGAGTTGTGCCCTGTCACGCTGTTGATTTGTTTTAATTAGATTCCTATCCCGTCCCCGTTAAATGCATACATGCATAAACATGTGAATCAAAGACAAGGGGGATGAAAGGATGAGAAATACTAACCATGATCGCCACCAAGGTTCCAACGCTAAAGGATGAAGAAGTGTAAAGAACGGCGCCGTGTACCTTGGAACTTAAAGACTTGATCGCGCTTGAAACGGGGTGCGGGGAACTTGTGGATTAAAACCTCCTCTCCTTCCAGCCGGCTAGAGGAAAAGGGCCTCACGTTGTATTCATGCTCTCCTGTAAAATAAAGCCAAAACAAGGATAAAAAACCCATTAGAACATGCATGTGTAGTATCAATCCCGCAGTGATAAAATAGGAGTAGAAATTGAGGGAGAACGCACCGGGAGGAGGTTTTTAACCCCTATGGAAGGGTGGAAATAATAGGTGAGTGTGTTGTGCATGTATGAGATTTGAAATCACGAGATTTTATTGAGAGAATAGAGAGAAATCATTGATGCAAAATGGGAAAAAGTGCATATGTAGCAGAAAAGTGCAGAAAACTGTGATGATTTGTGATTTTGAGGAGAGGAGAACTAAGAGTGTAGACCATGAAATCAAGCCTAAAAGGATGGAATTGAAAGCTAATACTTCCCTCTTCAAGCCAGGGTCGAAGTTGTGAGTTGGAGTTGCAGCATGGCTTCGCCCCGAACCAAGAAAGAGCCCCCATCGCGACTGCGAACTGGGCAGCTTTTATAGAAAAGTGGTGAAACCCCCAACTTTCCTCCACGAGTTTAAGAGATAGAGTCTATCAAATCTCGAGATCTATGGATCAATCTCGAGATAATAGTCAAGATAAGTCATAGGAGAAAACATGACTCTATTTGGATGAAGGATCTGGAAGATATGGCTTCTGGAAGGGAGCCCCGGAGCTTAATCGGTAGAGTTTGAGTTGAACTAGGACACCTAAACCTTCAACTTTTGAGTGTGATTCTGAGCAAGATATTCAATGAAATTTGGAGTTCTTTGGACTGAATTCAATATAATACCAAGGAGAAACCATAGGAACAAATGGCGCTCAATTCGGAGTAGAATTCAAGAAGTTATGGACTCTGCAAGAGGGCCACGACGCACAGAAACGGAGCAGAGTCCAGCACGAATTGGACTCTCGGGTGTGTGTAACGGTCTATCGTACGACCGTCAGAGTTATGTAACGGATTAGGGTAGGTCCGTCACACTCTGGGGGTCGAACGGGACGATTTCGGGCAAGTTTGGGTGTAACGCACCCATATTAGACCGTCACATGGATTCTGACGGTCTAGGGTAGGACCGCCATGCTCTAGGGGTCGAATAGGGTGATTTCGGGCAAGTTTTGGTGTGACGGTCTATCGTAGGACCGTCACACTGCCCTGGCGGTCTAGGGTAGGGCCGTCACACTGATGGAGGAAGATTTTGGGTAGACTGCGCGTGACTTTGGAAATTGAAGCGTATCTCTCAAACGGGGCAGAACTAGTGAAAGTGATAGAAGAAGAAATTGTAGATAACTGAGAGAGGAACAACTTTTATGAAGAAAGTAAGTTAAGAAAGTGATTGTACGAGGGAGAAAATGATGCTAGAACAGAGATGAAAATTCTGAGACATAGGTAAATAGCACAGCATGCCAGAAAAATATGAATAGCTCACAAAAGGGACAGAACTGGCCAATGGCGTAGAATAAGAAATTGTAGATCTTTGAAAGATGAACAACTTTGATGAAGACAACTTTTTGAAAAGAGGAATAGAAGGAGATGAAAAAGGATCACTTTCAGGACTGTGCAGTGAGAGAGAGCCGATTATTTGAGGGAAGCCGACCTAAATGGGCCGTAAGTTGACTTAGAAGCTAGAAGTTGATAAGACAAGCTCCAGGGCTCTATGAAATCATGATCTCCAAGACTCAAAGGATATGAAATTGTAAAAATAGGCTTGAAATCCATCCGAGAAAGCTCCAAAACAATGGCTAATTCGGGACATCAAAAATGATGAATAAGAGAATGACACAACTTGTGGGCTAAAACGGGTGTCAACACACGCCCCAAATAAGGCGAAAATATCAAGGCGTGAATAGTTATACGAGCGAGTCGATCAAGAGACTCAGATGATGAGTATGAACAACAAATGGATAAAATTATATCTTTATTTCATAATCTGACATTTTTAACAAATATCCTTCAAAGACTTTTGATACTATTTAATGTGGAATTCGAACTTGTTGGAGTTGTAGGCACGCAAGAGAGGGTAGGCGACACACCCAAAAACTCAAAGAAACAAATAGTCTGGAGGCCGGTGAAAAAGTTTTTGGAATGGTGATTGGCCATCCAGAATGGGTGTAGGCAACCGATTGATTGTATATATGACATTTTCAAACGCAAAATTCCAGAATATGCGCGGGACAGAGGAGTGGGCAAGAAGAGAGAGCCCACAATCCACAATATGGCGAATCTTACATTCAGCGACACCATTTTTCTCGTGTGTAGGCACTTACAACGTAGTGCTTGATGCCAAGCCGATCAAGATAAGGAGTGAGGGCGAGATACTCCCCTCCCCAATCTGATTGGAGAGCCAACAACTTGGAGGAGAATTGACGTTCCACCATAACATGGAATTTATGTAAAATGGAAGGCACTTGAGAGCGTTGAGCCATAGGGTACATCCACACAAATTTAGAATAATCATCCATAAATAGAACAAAATATTTGTCACCATTAAAAGAAGAAATAGGCGTAGGGCCCCATACATCGGAGTAGATCAGTTCATGAGGCTTAGAACTACGTGTCATGGTAGGAGCCAAAGGAAACTTGCTTGCCTTTCCTAACTTGCAAGGATGACAATTTTGTGATACTAACCTAGGATTGACACATGGCAATGAACTAGACTTTATAAGAGACAAAATATTGGCATAATGACTATGACCTAGACAAGCATGCCAGATAGGAACAATTGCTCATTCACCAATGAAGCAACCCGGTCGTTGTGGATTATTAGAAGACCTAGAGACTAAAGACTTCTATGGCATTTACAGATGATATAGCCCATCCTTACTATGGCCGTGAAGAGGGATTTCCCCCGTATTCTTGTCCTTAACAAGGCAATGGTCAGGATGGAATTCAAAAACACGATGATTATCAGTAGTAAATCATTTAGCAAAAATGAGATTTTTTTGAATAGTGGGAACATGAAGGAGATTGGAAAGAGAGAAAGTGTGATCATCGGAGGAGAAGGCGGAGGAGCTAGTATGAGCTATAGGCGCACTAGAGCTGTTACCAACATGAAGGTGATCAGGGCCAGTAGCCATTAGTAATAGAGAGGTGAGAGAGGTCCGACGTCACGTGGTGTGTAGCACCCGTATCCTGATACCATTCTTCAAATAGAGTCGATGGCATATCTTACGTTGGAGGGGCGCTATAAGGATAGGTCATCATGTGCACAGCAGCAGGTGGTGGAGGAACATAGGAGGAAGCACCTCGAGGTCACTGATAGCACCTCTCGGACATGTGATTTGTGCGGTGGTAGTGAGGGCACGGAGGAAAGCATCCTCTACCCCTCCCTCAACATGACCAAGGAAGCCTCGATTCACCCCGCCTTGCCATGAAGGGCCATGTTGAGTTAGATTCGTAGCAGGGGTGCCATTGGGTGCTGGCATGACAGAGGCCTCCATGTTGAACTCCATGGTGGTGAGGATACTGTGGAGTTCATAGAATGAAGGTGCTCACTCCCAGATAGAAAGCACAGAGGGGACATCACTAAACTTAGGGCCCAAGTTATGTGAGATGACAATAGTGAGTTGGGCAAGGGACACTAGTTGGCCGGCCTCTATAAGCTGATCAGCAAGGAACTTAGCCTTATGGAGAAAGGCAAAGACAATCTGAGTACCTTTCTTCAGATTTTGTAGCTGGAGGTGAAATTGGAGCACATGTGACTCGGAGAAGGACCCAAAGGCAATGGAAAGATCTTCCCACGTGTCATATGCATGAGAAACGTGAGTGAGGAGGTGCGCCACTTCTTCAGAGAGTGAGAACGAGATCCAACTAAGCACAAGTTGATCCCGAATGAACCACATATCATACGCCGGATTGGGAACTTCAGTAGAGCCTTGTTTGATCTTCATAGGGGGCTAAGGGTCGGTGCCATCGATGAGACCCGTCATGCGCTGACTGTTGAGGAGAGGGAGGAACTATTGCTTCCAAATCACATAATTTATGGGTGTTAGCTTGATAAGATATAGTGGCTAACATTGGAAAGGATAGGAACAACAAGATATTTCAAATTTTCGACACCCCGAACTTGACATCTTTAGTTTTAAACTTACTTATGGGTGATTTGAGAGTTGGGATCAAACAAAAAATCCTTCGTCAATTCCCACAAGTCACTCTCAGCATCCAGATCGTGTTGGAATAATTGACACATCGATCGGGCCAGTATTTCAAATTTTCGACCCCCCAACTCGACATCTTTCGTTTAAACTAACTTAATTCATAAGTCAGTAATTTGAATGTTGAGCCCAAAGCAAAAATCTGATTTGAATTCCGTGAACTCCCACAAGTCACTTTCATCACCCCGATTGTGTTGGAATAATCGACAAATTGATCGGACTGGTATTTCAAATTTTTGACCTCTAAACCCAACATCTTTAGTTTAAACTAACTTAATTCATAAGTAGGTGATTTGAGCTCCCAGCCCAAACTAGAAATTTGATTTGTGTTGGGTCCCGGAGTGCAGGAACATGGATCTAAAGGGGGGGTGAATAGATCCCTCTACTAAAAATATGTCCAATTAAAAACTTAAACTTACACACAACGGAATTAACAAGATTAATAAGATTGAGGAATTTAAACTAAACAGTATAAACTTAATTCTCTCAATCTTACCGAGCTCACACGATTGCGTAAATAGAATAGACAGTGAAGCACACACAATCACACCAATCAAACCATGAGACACGGAAATTTTTAAGGTGATTCGGGACCACGACGGGCTCCCTATGTCCACCCCTTACCAAACCGGTAAGGCTTCACTAACACGCTACAAATCGTAGCAACCACGGGGACGAACCCCACACACACGGCGTAAAAACCCCAACACACACGTTACGAATGCAGCAAACGCGGGGATTTCTCCCCACACACACACGGGGTATAAACCCCAAACCACACACGGATATGCTCCGCAACCACTGACGCACACGCGTCAACACAAACACTCAGAGAAACCACTCTTCGAACCCACACACAAAATATTCATTTAGGAATGAGTAGAACGTTCAGAAGATGGATACAATCAGCCCAAAATAACTTCTAAAAACTAAAACAAAGAACATATATGAAATATAAAGCTCCCCCTTCACAAAACGATCCGGTTCTCCCTGGCTCGTTGATGGATGATCACGATTCTGGCATCATCTTCTTCCTCTCCTTGAGCCGCTCCTCTTTTCCTTCTACCACGAGCTCCAAAGATGCCTTGATGTAGATGATAACCTCCTTGCAAGAGCTCCTTTTCCTTTTCCCCCTTTTCTTCTCCTACAAGATAGAGCAAAATAAGCATTAGGGTTCTCTTCCACAAATTCGGAGTTCTCATATATATATAACAAAGAGTGGGAAAAAGACTCATAAAACCCTCCCAAAGTGTGTTAAAAACACCCTCATATGTCTAAGAAACATTTGGGGGTAGTTTGGTAAAGTTTCAAAGGGTTTAGAATGGGTTTAGAAGACATTCGCAAATCCCGTGCTGGAAAGTGTCGACTCTTAGAGTCAACACTTTTAACCTGTGCAGACTAAAGAGCCAAAACCAAAACACAGGCAGAAAAGAGTCGACTCTCAGAGTCGACAATTTTTCTCTGCAACCCATACAACACATAAACAGAACTGTGTCCAAAGAGAGTCGACTCTTAGAGTTGACCCTTCTCTGCTCACATGCAAAAATACCCTTTTTTAGCCTCAAAAACCCCATGAATTCAAGAGGAAATAAATGGTTAAATATTACCATAATCCCATGATGATCAACCATGAATTTTCATCCTGAAAAACATGATAAAGTAAAAGGTTATATGAGAATCAAAATCCTTGCATCAAGCATTAACACTTAGAACTTGTTTACATCAAAATACATCATTGAACCCATTCAAACATGTATTTGACTTCTTATATCAATCAACAAAAACACATTCCACCATATGACAAGATTTTGTTATGATAAAATTGAATCTCTCAATCAACCAAATATAAAAACATGGGAGCTCAACAGCTCAATAGATTTCTTGAATCAACCAAATCTTCAACATCAAAATGCTTCATTACCCAAATGTTAA
Organism: Amorphophallus konjac; assembly: GCA_022559845.1. Classification (NCBI taxonomy): domain Eukaryota; kingdom Viridiplantae; phylum Streptophyta; class Magnoliopsida; order Alismatales; family Araceae; genus Amorphophallus; species Amorphophallus konjac. Next base: position 31,846 of record JAHNEJ010002409.1, on the reverse strand, counting down.
CAATTATGTCAAATGTAAAGTATGTAGAAAAGCATGGGAACTCATTCATTCAAATGGCATTCTTGTTGATAAGAACTAACATTTATGAAGCCTTGTTTCACGAGGAGCATTGTCACAAACATAGAATCTTCAAATCGCATGCATCACACACATTGGTAAATATCCAATCATGCAAACATGTTTTCTCATGAATTCTCATTGAGTACAAGACATATGCATTCTTTCAAGTATGTTTCACAAATTCATTCTCATTCAATACAAAACATTCTCAATCAAGCTTTCACACACAAACATGAAGTTTGTTGCCACACACACATAAAATTTTGTTGCCATCAAAATCACACACATAGCACAACAATTTGAATTCCATGAACTCCCACAAGTCTCTTTCACCACCCCGATCGCGTTGGAACAATTGACACACTGATCAGACCGATTTTTCATTTGTTGGATCCTCCGAACCTGACATCTTTTGGTTTTAAACTAACTTAATCCATAAATTGGTGATTTGATCGAGCTCAAATTAGGAATCTGATTTGGATTCCGTTAGCTCCCACAGGTCAGTCTCACCACCTCGGTCATGTTGGAATAATCATCACACCGATCAGACCAGTATTATAAATTTTGCCCTCCCCAAAACTGGACTTCTTTAGTTTTAAACTAACTTAATTCATAAGTGGGTGATTTGATCATCGAGTTCAAACGAGAAATCTGATTTAAATTCCATCAGATCCCTGTTGGCATTAAAAAAAGAGAGAGAGAAAAAGAAGGGGAAGAAAGAAGATGGCGATGATAAAGGATGCATCGACGCAGTGAGGCCTTGCGTCGACGCACCCCAGCCTAGTGTGCAAAAAAAAAGAGAGGGGAAGATGGCCCAAACATGCAAAGGCCCAACTAGAATAAAAAAAAGAGAGAATGGGCCAATTTTGATTGGGCCCAACCCAATACAAAAGAGAAGAGCGCAGTGGGCATGTGCGCAAATAGAGATACAAGAAGGGGCCAAAGGAAAAGGGAGAGGAATTTTTTCCAAAAAAAAGTGAAAATAGGAGGAAAATCCCACGCAATAGTACCCCGTGTCTGTGTCTCTCCCCCCATTTTTTCTACTGTTCATCCCCTTCTCCCGTGCGAGGATTGAATGCTCAAAGCCACCCCCACGCACACATGCGGCCGCGAGCGGCCATCCCGCTTGCGTGGCCAACGGAGCGGATGCCAGCAGCAGCGACCCCTCTCCCTGCGCCTCTCCTCCGCCTCTCTCCACTTGCTCCGCTGCACTCCCATGCCAGGCGACGATGCCAGCCGCGCCATCGACAGCGAAGCAATAGCAATGTCAGCAAGGGCAGCAGCAGTAGGAGGAGCAGCCGCGTAGCATAGCAGAAAACAAAAAAAAATGAAAGAAATATATGAGGCTTTCCCTCCGAACAGGGGCTTGAGCCCCCTATAAGAAGAGCCCTCTAGTGGAGATTTTGCCCCCCCTGGACTCCTAATAGAAGCCTACCTCAAACTCCCCTAGAAGCCACAGCCGCAAGCAGAGAAGAGGGAGGAGAGAGCCTGAAGCCCAGAAGAGCAGAGAGAGAGAGAGAGAGAGTGGGAGAGTTTGAGAGCCACCCATAGAAGGGTGGGTCTTTGCATCTCTTTTATTTCTTCCTTGCTCTGTATCATGCGAGGTTTGGCCTCCACCGATGTAATTTCGTCGAGTTGAGAAGAAATGAAAAGTAGGGTCTTTGACCCTGATTCATTTTTCTTTCTCTTCATGAGCTCATGTATTCCTCATTGATATATATACATGTGATGTCTTTGCTTTGCTCTGTTGTCTCCCCCCTCCTCCGGTAGACAATTGGATCTTCTCTCTGAATCCCGATATACTATCTATATAACAATATATATATACTTTAGCTCGGTGGCCACCGGCCCGGGGTTTATCCGAGTTCATGTATATGACTCCGGATTGCCAACCACCGGATACGTGTTTAATCCCCTCTTCTAACTTCGCCTTCGTTTTATAACGATCGTGTTTTCTTCTCAAAACCCCGCTTTGGGATTTGGACCGATTTCATGGCCATGATGCCAAAGGGGTGAGAAATACAAGATCTAATCCCAAATCGGTCGTTTTCTTTGTGAACTTCGGCTTCTGGAGTTTTGATCACTTTTGAATTTTTGAGGACTCGCTTCTTCATAGCGTGGTCCCCTGATGATCCCTTGAAAAGAGTGAATATCGATGGCCGTATAATGTGGCGATAATCTAAAACCACGTCTCGGCATCGGGATTGTGGCATCCCTCGGGTCATAGGAGCCCCTCGTAGGCTAGTCCTCGGGGTGTCCGTGCCCAATTCGGCTCATAGGATGTTGCCGCTTCCGTGCGCATTCTCGGGTGTTGCCGCTTCCGTGCGCACCCTTCTCATTTTGGGGCAGTCTCGGAGTTCTTTCTCTGTGGGCGTGTACCCGATTAAACCCCTCCGTAAGGCTCCGGGTCTTAGGGAGATGCTGTCGGATTTTTGCCAGGCAACTTGAAGACTGATAACATAAAAAAGATTGGTAGATTGATTGAATTCAAAGACACTGTGAATAGCAAACAGAAGAAAAGCATGATTAGCACAATTCTAGAAAATCGCTGAAATCAGAATGAACAAGATACAAAAAAGATAATAAATGATGAATATGGGGTCAGAGGCCCAGATCAAAACAGAAAGGGAGCTTCTGCTCAAGCATTCCCATGCGACCTGCACTTTTACCCTTTTAGGCATGTGATATTCCATGGAAGCTCAGATAGAGTCCAGTGCCTGCTCTTGGTTCTGCCTGGGTCACCCCTGTGTAGGAAATTGCACAGGGGTCATGTAACGACCCGAGAATCCGATTACCGGGAAGGCCCGATAACCCGAGACTCGTACCGCCACCCACGAGCCCGAAGACTCGGAAGGGTTAAAAGGATGGTGTGGAAACTACACAAGCATCACAGATAATCGCAGAAATTAAACAGTTATAATATTAAGCAGGAAATAAAATAACATTTTACATGGTCCACAATAAAATAACAACAACAGCAACAGTAGTCCATGACTAGTACAGTGACAAGAAGGAAAAGTACAGCTACACGGGGCATACCCCGGCTCTGACCTCTGGCACTACCTCTGGGCACTCGCACCATGCTGCGCTCCTGACGCGCTCCCCGAAGGTGGCGCCTCACCTGAAACACGGTGAAAACATGCAGGGAATGAGTCTCAGAACAAGACTCAGTAGGGATCACTCGAACCCTACCTCGTAAAATGAGAAACCACTACACTAGCGGTAGGAAAGTACCTCGGGAAGGAAAGCCATGTACTCTACAGAACTAGACCCTACGGCACGCAAACCGACACACGTGCCACGGTACGAGAAGACCGAAACTCAACGGTCGAACCGTCAAACCCGAAGGTCGGAAATACACGACTGACAGTCTGACACTCCGTACTCGACAGGAGTACCACCCACTAGAAGCACAGCCGGTAGCGTCCCCTGACGTCTTACACCGCACCGCAGGTGAACCGCCTGACGTGGTAGGTCCTACCCGAGGCGCAAACACCGTACAAGTAACCACAAACAAGTGACTAGCTGGGGTCACGCCCGTCGACGTGGGTCCAACCGCCCCCAACCACGTGTGCACACACAGACCGCGCGTCCCTGGTCTGGCCCTCTGACCGGTTTTCCCCTCAGTCGGACTCTGGCTGCAAGACGTGGGGCCCAACGGTAACCGGTCCACAAACCGTCTCGAAAGGTCGGCCCGTACACCACTCCCTGGTGCGACTAGCACCCGCGTACTAGTAGGCTACGACTAGTGGAGGGTCATCGAAGGAGTAGACTCTCGAGTCAACGGAAAACGACGTCCGAGTCCGACAACGTGTGGGAATCACCCCATGCACTAGCTCCGTCGCACGGTGACCATGGTCGGAAAAGAAACAGACGCACTGCCCACGGTCAAACGCCTGACCGAGGCAAACGGGACTTCCGGACACCAAAGACACGGTCACGGAACTCCACGGGGTGCCCGGGACGCACACACGGCCCAAGGGGAACACCCAACAACGAACCAAATCGCGCTAGGGATACCTAGCGCGACAGGGCATGTCGCGCTAGGGTCCCCTAGCGCAACAAGGGATGTCGCGCTATGGCCCCATAGCGCGACACGAACTATCGCGCTAGGGAACCCTAGCGCGACAGGGACCATCGCGCTAGGTCCTCCTAGCGCGACAATGATGATCGCGCTAGGACCCCATAGCGCGACACGAACCGCCAAACTGTTCATCTTCTCCGATGAACGCGCTCGATCGGGGCGGCGCGACATTCAAGAACGCGCTACTGGAGTATAGCGCGTTCTCAGTCCGCGGCCGAAAACGGTAAGAACGCCCAAAAATTCTAACCACGCCCCCATGCCTCCATAGGAGAGGGGGAAAACGAAGGGGAAGACCCCTGGGGACCCCTAGCATGATTCTAAGCCCTCAAAACACGAATCCATGCATTGAATCCATAGATCGGGCGAGCTCTCCCCAAATCATGGAAAAACCCAAAAACGCTCAAATGATCCCCTCTCGGCCTCCCCGCGGCCTATAAATCGCGGAAAAGATCGGCATGAGGCTAAGGAACGTCACCCTACCTCGATGGAGCGAATGCTCCGTCGGATCGATCATGAATCACAAGAATGCTCGAAGCTTCACGAACTCCCCACGCTCCCCACGCTTGCCGCACGCCCACGAGATCGTCTCACCGTCGCCCACGCGTCCGCGCCGTCGCCCCGCCGCCGTCCGTAGCCGGAGAGGGGCTCGCCGCGTCCGAATGGGAGAGAGGGAGAGAGAGGGGCTCACGGTCGCGAGAGAGAGGAAGAGGAAGAAGAAAGAGAAAAGGGAAAAAGAAAAGAAAAAGGATTAGGCTTTATAGAAAATCCGAATTTTTGGAAAAATACCGAAAAATAGAAAAATACATTTCTGGAATCATCGGAACGCACCGATCACAACGGTACCACTCGTGCCCGGGTGAACGGCCCAGTTAACCCGCAGCGAGCGTCCGAAGGAAAAGCCGAAACACACACCGGGAATCGGAAAACCCACACGAAAAAGCCGCGGAACGCCTCTGGGCCTCTGAAACGACTCCGGATCGCGCCGATCCGAACACGAAAGATGTCCGAAACGAAATTTCGGACACAACAGAGCTGGACGCTCCGAAAACCAGATGCGGGACCCACGAAGAAGGATCCGAAAGGTCCGGGATATTACAGCCCTCCCCCCTTAAGGAATTTCGTCCTCGAAATTGAGAACAACCAAAGGGGAAAGAAGAGGAAGACTCACTCAAACAGATACGGGAACTGCTGACGCATCTCGTCCTCACGTTCCCACGAAGCCTCACCACCAGAGTGTCGCTGCCACACGACCTTTACCAAGGGAATGACCTTGTTCCGCAGGCGCTGCTCTCGCCTATCCTCCACGCGGATCGGAAACTCTGGGAGAGAAAGATCTGGAGTCACCTCAGGCCAAACGGAAAACTCGAGCACATGAGAGTCATCGGGCATATACTTCCGCAACATCGAGACGTGGAACACGTCATGCACCGATGCCAACTCAGGAGGTAACTGCAACCGGTAAGCAACCTCACCGATGCGCTCCACAATCACGAAAGGACCAATATAGCGGGGACTCAGCTTCCCACGCCGTCCAAAACGCATCACCCCCTTCATCGGAGAAACTCTCAAAACACACGATCGCCCACGGCGAACTCGAGAGGCTGCCGCCTATGGTCAGCATAGCTCTTCTGCCGACTCTGGGCCGCCAACATGTTCTGACGAACCAGGTGCACAACATCCACACATTGCTGCACCAATTCCGGTCCTGTCAAAACACGCTCACCCACCTCAAACCAATCAAGTGGAGTCCGACAAGGACGCCCATACAATGCCTCATAAGGAGCCATGCCGATGCTCGAATGATAGCTGTTGTTATAGGCAAACTCCACCAACGGTAGGTGATGACTCCAACTCCCCTGCCACTCCAGGCAGCAGGATCTCAGCATGTCCTCAAGGTCTGAATGGTCCTCTCAGACTGACCATCTGACTGTGGATGATACGCCGAGCTAAACGCCAACTCCGTGCCAAGAGCTCGCTGGAAACCCCTCCAGAATCCAGAAGTGAAGCGCGGATCTCGATCCGACACGATCGAAATGGGAATCCCATGCAACGGCACGATCCGCTCCACATACAGACGAGCCAACCTGGACACGCTCCAGCTGACCTTGACCGGTAACAGCCGCGTCACCTTCGTCAGCCGATCCACCAGCAACCAAATACTGTCCTGCCCAGTCGGGGTCCTCGGTAACCCCACCACAAAATCTGTGGTCACATGGTCCCACTTCCAAGCAGGAACATCCAAGGGCTGGAGAGTACCTCCTGGTCGCTGATGCTCCGCCTTCACCTGCTGACAGATCAAGCACCTGGCCACAAACTCTGCGACATCTCTCTTCATGCCAGGCCACCAGAACTGCCTCCGCAAGTTCCGATACATCTTCGTCGCACCCGGGTGTACAGTGTACCTGCTCCCATGAGCCTCGCGTAACACCGCACGACGAACCTGCTCCTCCGTTGGGACGTACAGCCTGCCACGAAACCTCGCAGCACCATCCTCGCCGAGCTCTACGACAGCCATCGCAAGAATCCGGGGCAACTCAGGGTCCGCATGCTGAGCCTCTGTCACCTGATGACGGATAGCAGGAGTGACAGTCAGACTCGCAAGCACTGCCAACCCTGGCTCCTGGGGAATCTTGAGCCTGAAAGATACCTCGGGCACTTGCTCCCAGAGCCTCCACCTCCTCAACATCAAGGTACTGACCGCAACCTTCCGACTCAAGGCATCGGCAACGACGTTCATCCTGCCCGGCTGATAAGACAGGGTGAAGTCATAGTCCTTCATGAACTCCATCCAACGCCTCTGTCTGAGGTTCAGATCTCTCTGCGAGAACACGTACCTCAAACTCTGATGGTCAGTGAATACCTCGAACTTCTCACCGTACAGATAATGCCTCCAGATATTCAGCGCGAAGATCACCGCCGCCAACTCAAGATCATGGGTAGGGTAGTTCTCCTCATGGGGCTTTAGCTGCCGAGATGCATAAGCCACCACTCTACCATGCTGCATCAGAACAGCACCCAATCCGACGCCGGAAGCATCTGTACACACCACGAAACCTCCCGATCCAGAAGGCAAAACCAACACCGGAGCTGAGGTGAGCAATCTCTTCAGTTCACTGAAGCTCTGCTCACACTCCTCGGACCAAACGAAAGGCACATCCTTCCGCGTGAGCCTCGTCATCGGGGTCGCAATGCGAGAAAAATCCTGGATAAACCGACGATAATAACCCGCAAGCCCCAAGAAACTCCGGATCTCCGTCACCGACCTCGGCCTCGGCCACTGCATCACTGCCTCGACCTTGGCGGGATCCACGGAAATGCCATCACCAGAAATCACGTGTCCCAGAAAGTGCACCTCGCTGAGCCAAAACTCGCACTTGCTGAGCTTCGCATACAACTGGTGATCTCGCAACGTCTGCAACACCACACCCAAATGGTACGCGTGCTCCTCAGCAGACTGCGAATAAACAAGGATGTCATCCACGAAGATGACCACGAACTGGTCCGAATACGGATAAACACCCTCTGCATCAAGTCCATGAAGGCTGCTGGGGCATTGGTGAGCCCAAACGGCATCACCAGAAACTCATAATGCCCGTACCTCGTACTGAACGCAGTCTTCTCCACATCGGACTCGTGAATTCTCAGCTGATAGTAACCGGATCGCAAATCAATCCGCGAGAACACTCGCGCAGACTGCAGCTGGTCGAACAAATCATCAATCCGCGGCAACGGATACTTGTTCTTAATGGTCACTTCATTCAGCTGCCGATAGTCAATGCATAGCCGCAGACTACCGTCCTTCTTCTTCACGAACAACACGGGCGCACCCCAAGGGGAAAAGCTAGGACGAATGTACCCCTTGGCCAACAGTTCTTGCAACTGCGCTCTCAACTCCCTCAACTCAGCGGGGGCCATACGGTAGGGAGCCTTCGCCAAAGGTCCCGTACCAGGTACAACCTCGATCACGAAATCGATCTCCCGCTGGGGAGGTAACCCAGGCAACTCCTCAGGAAAAATATCGGGAAACTCGCACACCACCGCAATATCCTCGACATCTGGCTCCATCTGGTCAGACACAACCACTGACGCGAGAAAACCCTGACAACTAGAATCAAGCAATCGACGGGCTCGAATAGCAGAGATAATGAATCGAGAAGAGGCGGAACGGATACCTTGAAAATAGAAGGTCCTCTTGCTGGGATGCTGGAAGTAGACCCTCTTCATTCCACAATCCACCACCGCTCCATGAGTCTCGAGCCAATCCATGCCTAGAATCACGTCGTAATCCCGAAGCTGCAACGCATACAACCTGCCTGGCATACTCCGCCCATCGATCCACACCGGAACCTGGTCGAAGCAATACGGAGTGACCATAAAATCACCCGAAGGCAACTCCACTGCCAAATCACAGGACAACTGGGTCACCGGCTCCTCGACGCTCGACGCGAAATCCTCCGAAATAAACGAATGAGACGCGCCAGAATCGAACAAAACCCGAGCCGCACAACCCAAAATCTGAACGGTTCCTTCCACGAGCTGCGACGCCACTGCCTCTGCCCTGGTCAAGTACGTGATCTGGCCACGAGCCCTCTGCCTGCCTCCCACGCTAGCTGACCTGGGTAGCGGCGGATACTGTCCCTGCTGCTGCTGCTGCTGGGGAACCTGCTGCTGCGGCGGCCTCTGAGGACAGTCACGCGCCATGTGCCCTGGCTGGTCACACCGAAAACAGATAATCGGCGTCGTGTACTGCCTGCCTGGGTGGGTCCCACCACACCGTGGACAAGGTCCTCGCGATCCACCCACTGATCCCTGATGCTGCAAAGGAATCGGCTGCTGTACACTGCCCGATGAAGCTGCCCCTGATCTCTGGACTTCTTCTTGCCGAACCCCTTCTTGAAGAACTTCTTGACCTTCGAGCCGAAGGACGCAGATCCTGTCACCGAAGCTGCATGTGCCGGCACTCCTGAACCACTCATCGCATGCTGGAAGGAACCCTGCTGCTGGGTAGCCGACTGCTGGCTGCGACCTGACAAAGACTGCCCCTGGCTGATCGGTCCTCGAGTCCTCTGCATATCCATCCCCAGGGAAATCGCAACACGAGACGCTGTCTCTAGATCAGTGGCCCCATTCGCGATCAAATGGTGCCTCAGCTCCAGCCTCAAGCCCTGTACAAACTGCGTCATCCTCACCCTCTCATGCTCCATGATATGAGGTGCGTACCGACCCAGCTCGACAAATCGGGCCCTGTACTGCAACACGGACATGTCACCCTGCACCAGCTCCAGAAACTCTCGCATCCGCTGCGTAGCAACGACGTCTGGACAGTACGTACGCTCGAAAGCACTGACAAAGTCATCCCACTCGATCTGCTCAAGTGGACGAAGCTGAAAGGACGTCTTCCACTCGGAAGACCACCACCTCTGAGCCGTACCCTGCAACTGGTTGTAGGCCAACACCACTATGTCCTCGGCAGTACTCTTCGCAGAACTGAACACCCGCTCCATCTCATCAAGCCAATCACGAGCCGCATCAGGGTCTGCCTGGCCGCTAAAGTAAGGTGGATGGAACTGCATGAAGTCCCTCACCGCTCGGCCTGGGCCACCCCTGACAAACGAGCCCTCTGCAGCCTCTCCGCCAAACTGCTGAGACATGAGATGGTACATGCCACGGAAGAAATCTTCGGCCCCCGGAGCTCTCGCAGCATCCGCGGCCTCGGTAGCTCCCGGAACTCTGCTATGCTCCTCCTGGTCCCTCTGGACCCCCTGCTGGATCTCCTGACCTCCAGCCGACTGCCCCTGCTGAGAGCGAGAACTCCTCCTCGGCGCCATACTCGCTCCTGAAGCACAAGACAGAAAACACGGAAACGGCAATGTCAGAATAAAACACGCGGTGCCCAATGTCAGCGTCACCTGTACATCATCGTTGTGGACTAGTGGACCACTACAATTACCTATGATTCTCATGTAATTCCACAACCGCGCTCTGATACCAGCTGTAACGACCCGAGAATCCGATTACCGGGAAGGCCCGATAACCCGAGACTCGTACCGCCACCCACGAGCCCGAAGACTCGGAAGGGTTAAAAGGATGGTGTGGAAACTACACAAGCATCACAGATAATCGCAGAAATTAAACAGTTATAATATTAAGCAGGAAATAAATAACATTTTATATGGTCCACAATAAAATAACAACAACAGCAACAGTAGTCCACGACTAGTACAGTGACAAGAAGGAAAAGTACAGCTACACGGGGCATACCCCGGCTCTGACCTCTGGCACTACCTCTGGGCACTCGCACCACGCTGCGCTCCTGACGCGCTCCCCGAAGGTGGCGCCTCACCTGAAACACGGTGAAAACACGCAGGGAATGCGTCTCAGAACAAGACTCAGTAGGGATCACTCGAACCCTACCTCGCAATACGAGAAACCACTACACTAGCGGTAGGAAAGTACCTCGGGAAGGAAAGCCCTGTACTCTACAGAACTAGACCCTACGGCACGCAAACCGACACACGTGCCACGGTACGAGAAGACCGAAACTCAACGGTCGAACCGTCAAACCCGAAGGTCGGAAACACACGACTGACAGTCTGACACTCCGTACTCGACAGGAGTACCACCCACTAGAAGCACAGCCGGTAGCGTCCCCTGAAGTCTTACACCGCACCGCAGGTGAACCGCCTGACGTGGTAGGTCCTACCCGAGGCGCAAACACCGTACCAGTAACCACGAACAAGTGACTAGCTGGGGTCACGCCCGTCGACGTGGGTCCAACCGCCCCCAACCACGTGTGCACACACAGACCGCGCGTCCCTGGTCTGGCCCTCTGACCGGTTTTCCCCTCAGCCGGACTCTGGCTGCAAGACGTGGGGCCCAACGGTAACCGGTCCACAAACCGTCTCGAAAGGTCGGCCCGTACACCACTCCCTGGTGCGACTAGCACCCGCGTACTAGTAGGCTACGACTAGTGGAGGGTCACTGAAGGAGTAGACTCTCGAGTCAACGGAAAACGACGTCCGAGTCCGACAACATTTGGGAATCACCCCACGCACTAGCTCCATCGCACGGTGACCATGGTCGGAAAAGAAACAGACGCACTGCCCACGGTCAAACGCCTGACCGAGGCAAACGGGACTTCCGGACACCAAAGACACGGTCACGGAACTCCACGGGGTGCCCGGGACGCACACACGGCCCAAGGGGAACACCCAACAACGAACCAAATCGCGCTAGGGATACCTAGCGTGACAGGGCATGTCGCGCTAGGGTCCCCTAGCGCAACAAGGGATGTCGCGCTATGGCCCCATAGCGCGACACGAACTATCGCGCTAGGGAACCCTAGCGCGACAGGGACCATCGCGCTAGGTCCTCCTAGCGCGACAATGATGATCGCGCTAGGACCCCATAGCGCGACACGAACCGCCAAACTGTTCATCTTCTCCGATGAACGCGCTCGGTCGGGGCGGCGCGACATTCAAGAACGCGCTATTGGAGTATAGCGCGTTCTCAGTCCGCGGCCGAAAATGGTAAGAACGCCCAAAAATTCTAACCACGCCCCCATGCCTCCATAGGAGAGGGGGAAAACGAAGGGGAAGACCCCTGGGGACCCCTAGCATGATTCTAAGCCCTCAAAACACGAATCCATGCATTGAATCCATAGATCGGGCGAGCTCTCCCCAAATCATGGAAAAACCCAAAAACGCTCAAATGATCCCCTCTCGGCCTCCCCGCGGCCTATAAATCGCGGAAAAGATCGGCATGAGGCTAAGGAACGTCACCCTACCTCGATGGAGCGAATGCTCCGCCGGATCGATCACGAATCACAAAGAATGCTCGAAGCTTCACGAACTCCCCACGCTCCCCACGCTTGCCGCACGCCCACGAGATCGTCTCACCGTCGCCCACGCGTCCGCGCCGTCGCCCCGCCGCCGTCCGTAGCCGGAGAGGGGCTCGCCGCGTCCGAATGGGAGAGAGGGAGAGAGAGGGGCTCACGGTCGCGAGAGAGAGGAAGAGGAAGAAGAAAGAGAAAAGGGAAAAAGAAAAGAAAAAGGATTAGGCTTTATAGAAAATCCGAATTTTCGGAAAAATACCGAAAAATAGAAAAATACATTTCTGGAATCCTCGGAACGCACCGATCACAACGGTACCACTCGTGCCCGGGTGAACGGCCCAGTTAACCCGCAGCGAGCGTTCGAAGGAAAAGCCGAAACACACACCGGGAATCGGAAAACCCACACGAAAAAGCCGCGGAACGCCTCCGGGCCTCCGAAACGACTTCGGATCGCCCCGATCCGAACACGAAAGATGTCCGAAACGAAATTTCGGACACAACAGAGATGGACGCTCCGAAAACCAGATCCGGGACCCACGAAGAAGGATCCGAAAGGTCCGGGATATTACAGGTCGACCCTCTTTATCCCAAAGGGTCGACCTCCTTTGAACCCTTGCATGCCCCTCCACATTGCATCTACACCCCTGCATGTTCTGATGCATATAAGTGCGTTGATCCCTGAATTTAAGATATATCTCCATGCATTCTTCACTCTTGAATTCTTGCTTGTCATGGCCCTCCAGGTATATCAAATAGTGTGTGGAGGAAGTCCGAATTACGCTCGGATGGAAATCCTCACTATGCGTGAGTCAAGTACTTTGCCACGTACCGAGAGTCACCTCACATGAAACCTAATCAAACCCTTGTGTGCCATATGCACCTGGCCTGTGAGGATCATTCATGCACTCTACAAGTCGCATGCATTCTCTTGCATCAGATAGAAGTCTTGAACCACCCAAAGTGCTTTGAAGTAGAACCCTTTCAACGCCTGCTGGTAGGGGCTGTGCATCGATGCACTGTGTACAGTGCGTTGACGCACCCCTCGCCCAGGCCGCCCAATGCAGCCTCCTGCCCACTGCTCTGCATGCATGCATTCATGTACATTTTGCATGTTCCGCTCATGTGCATGAAATACAATGAGAAAACAAAACAAAAATGATGATGATTAAAAACAAGATGAATCTAACTAAAACTGATCCCCCCCTTTGAAATCTAAGTGAAACAAGATAAGATGCATAAGATAAACCGAAAACTTAAGAAAGGAAGGAATTGACGATAAAGAAAGGAAAAAAAAGATAACGATGAGAAAGAAAATGAATACAACAAAAATTAATGAAATGAATGGACTCCCACAAAACCTAATAAGAAGATAAGGCAAGACAACTCAAACAAAAGAAACCCAAAGAGGGGAGGGGTTCTACCCTTGACACAGGCTATGTCGAGGTAGCTTGGCCCTGCATCGACGCAACCTTGCCTGGCCCCCATTCAGCGTGTGTTCTGCGCCGACGCGGTGTGGACCTCGTGTCGACGCAACGCGGATCTGAGCCAAGCCCTGGCGCGCCGCGTCGATGCGGCCAACATCGCAGGTCGATGTAGCCATCCCTCGGCTCTTGGGGTAGCCCCCTGTTGCGCGCTGAGTCGACGCATGCGGTCCCTGCGTCGAGCCAGCCTTTCCCTGGCTCCCAGGTTGCTTCACCCTTCGTGCTCAGTCTTCGTTGAACAAAAAAAGAAAGATAAAAGTAGATAAATAAAAGAAGAAAAGGGAAATGTTGATAAAAAGAGAGAGAGAGAGCGAAACAAATAAGTGATCAATAAACTAATTAAAAAAAATAAACAGCCAAAGTCCATATAAACAAAAAAAGTGATGAACAAAACAATAAAGAAATGAATGACAAATTACGAATAACAACATAAAAAAGGGGAGATAATACAATAATAAAGAAAATGAACTTAAGGAATTAATGGCGTTTGATCCAGAAGTCTTCACCTCTTTGAGCCCGACGTGAAGGAGACACTAAAGACGCCCCGCAATCCGTGCTTGGCCCTCGAGTAACACCCAATCATGGCCATAGACGGACCTTGCTCCGAGCCGATATCTCATTAAGCTTGACTCATTTCTCAATGATTCAAATATCAAATTTGCCGTATCTCGGCATACATTTCTCTCGGTATCTCGGCATACATTTTCATCCCGAACATCTGTCCGAACATGAAATGGCCAATATATGACCGACATGATTTTTAATACTCCTTTGCACCCTAATGTGGGGGATTTTACTGCTCTTCAACACTTCATTCGATATTTTCACGAAGGCCGATTTTCAGGCCATTTGGCCCTTTATCTTGGTGATTAATCAGAGGTTTTCCCCTCTCCGAGGGGATGTAATTAACGCCGTGACCTTTATGGTGCTGTGGGTCTCTAGTCCCGACCCGATATCCACAATCGTCTGATTAGTCAGACAGTGCGCACCACAAGCTCCGGACCACTCCAGTCTCGGAGCCTGAACACATTGTCCCTATGTGACTGGTACACCCTCGCACTTGATAAACCGATAAAAGATAAAACGAAACGATTTATGATTAAAAAAGTGTGTCCACATTCCCACATATCACTTTTACTGTCCCGATCGTGTTGAAACAATCAACACACCGATCGGATTGATATTTCAGATTTTTGACTTTCTGAACCAGACACCTTTAGTTTAAAGTAACTTAATTCGTAAGTGGGTAATTTGAGCGCCGAGCCCAAACCAGTAATCCGATTTAGATTCTGTTAGGTCCCACAAGTCACTCTCCCCTCTCCAGTCATGTTGGAACAATTTACATGTTGGACGAACTGATATTTCAGATATTGGACCATCGAACCCTACTTTCCTGGTTTATCCTCAAGCTGTTATTTTGAACTAACTTAGTTTTTAATTAAATTCCTTTTAACTAAATAGTAGTATTATTAGTCAAAATTTGTAAATTAAAAAGTGTAACAAGTATCATACTCACTTGAGGGGGCTGCGATGAGAATGATGATGCTCCTTAGGGTTTCGTCTGGATGATTACTCGAAGGGGCAAGATCCCCCACTCTTTCCCTGCAAGTTAAGCACTGTTGGGTAGATGATCCATCAGAAAGATGGGCCCAAGGGCCTACATACTCCTTTCGTCTTAAAGCGTGAATCTGTCGCCGGTTAACGGGTTCCTATTTTGACCCCACGTCTGGACAGATTTGCAACACCTCATTTGTCCTATTCTCAGGGACGTAGGTGTGCTCTGGTTGGCCAATATCATGGCTCTAGATAGTTCTCGCAATAGCCCTACATTTGGCAGTATTTGGGCCCCTCCGTCTTATCCGATCTCTTTGGCGTGACCAATCTGTACATGCTCTAATCCTGCGCAGCAAACAGCGCAGTTTGGGAGCCAGAAGCTAGACCCATTGTGAGCGAGATCTCGAAGCCTGGGATTACTCCCGCCATAGCCGGGGGTTTAAACTCCTAACGGGCCCAATATTCGTCCAGATTGCGTCTGCCTAAACCCCTGTCATTTCTCTCTGTGGCCCTTCATTGGTATGCCCTATTCCGGCACAGCCCATATGGTGATTTTAAGACCAGAAACGCGATCTGTTGCGAGCACGATCATGGCATCTAGGTTTGCCCATGCTACGGTTGAGTGCCAGACTCCAGACAGGTCCAATATCTGCCCGAGATATAACTGTTTCTTCCCAAGTTCTCTTTCCGCTGCGTTATCCGGCACCCTGCCACTGGCCTATGCAAATCCCCTTTGGAAATTCAAGTTCCAAAGATGTTAAATGGGTCTAAACTTTACATCGAATCCGTACCCAAGGGCCATTAACGCCAACGTCACCAAAAGATTCCTCGCTGGCCATCGCCTGATTCCCTTTGGAGCCCTGTTTTGTGTTTCCAGTTCCTGACTACTCCAATCTTTCCATGGCCAATTAGCTCGTTCCTGGGTTCCAAATGTTCCGTCTATGGTGAAGCTAATGGGCCGAATAAAAGAAGTGTACTTAAAGGGTACACTGACATAATTTTAACTCCGTCTAGAGTTCGACTCAGATCCTTTAGTAGGCTAGCCCTCGAGGATACAACGTCACAAGTGATTATGAGTGATGTCGTTTTATGCGCACTCAAATAATTAATTAAGGGGCCATCTCGAACTACTGCGGATGAGCATCCGTTTTATCACCCCCAATATGTCATGGGTCGACTAGGAGAGATGTTGTCGAAATTTGATCTGAATTATAGACCTAGAGAGATTTTCGAAGGACTTGATTTAGATGATTGTGTGTGGCCCCCTTTCTTTAAAACTTGTTGATGGCTATATTGTAGTTAAATCGATTAGATACAAGGAAAGAATGCTTCAAAGAATGGTGTTGTATCAATTGAACATCTTGACGCCATGTCTACCTACCAATGCACGTATTTGATATCAGAACAGTAAAAAATATAATAAAATCAAAATAACAAAAAATATAATAATATAATAAGATCAAAACAACAAAAAATATAATAAATTCAAAACAACAAAAAATGTAATAAAATCAAAACAACATAGAATAGAAAAAAATAAAAGAATAATAACAATGATCGTAACGAAATAATTATGAACAGCGTAAAGTTTCTTCCTCGCCAAATCAAAAGAGTTTCGTTACGGACAAATTTCATTCCTCGTTATAAATAATAAAAAAAATACATGCATTAATATAAATTTTAGGGCATAGGGTCCTTTCTCCTGACGATTAATCAAAGATTTTCTCCCATCGGAGAGATGCAATTGACGCTATAAATTTTACGGTACAACGAGTTTTGGGTCCTCGACTCATTATCTCTTTTAGACGGCACATATATACACAATTTCAAATTCTTGGGTCTTTGGAGTCTTAATAATTTATCATCTCGTGACTAACATGTCTGCACGCACATGAAATAATAAATGAATATCAAACATTTAAAAAATTTATTAAAGAAGAAGAAGAAGAAGAAAAATTCCATATCCCACACCACAAACTATTGAGAGCCTTGTGTAGCAGTGAACGTCGGGGGGATCAACTTTTATTATTAAAGAGAGTGAAATGGAGTACCAAGAGTAAGATTTTGTGGGTTTTGGGCGTACAAAATGTCTTAGACGGTGACTATAGGGATGTCTCTACTCGGTGTATACTTAATCCTATGCAACTGGACATGATTGATCGTTCCTTCGTAAAATAAAAGTAAACTTTTTACCATGTCAAAACGGTTCTCTCTCATTCTTCCACTTTCACTTCTTTGATCTGTTTGACTCGTATACGTTAATCAAGTGGTGTCAAAGCCCTGTATCTACCTTGAAGTCTCT
The DNA here is from genome assembly GCA_022559845.1 of Amorphophallus konjac. Lineage (NCBI taxonomy): Eukaryota > Viridiplantae > Streptophyta > Magnoliopsida > Alismatales > Araceae > Amorphophallus > Amorphophallus konjac. The sequence goes on along the minus strand of JAHNEJ010002409.1, from coordinate 14,531 downwards.
CCATAGCAAGTGGGCGATGTCATCTCAGAAGGTCGAATATGTTCTGATTTAGACGAGAGCATTTGCGTCACGGAAATAGAAACACAACACTAACGTGCTGTTTGGTATCGAGATATAAGTTGAGGAGAATAAGTGTAAATTATTTTAAGATAATTTATGTCTAATCTTATTTTCATGTACATTTGGTACACAAGAGATGAAATGGAGTTAGAAAAATGGGGATAAGTCGTTCTAACAAAAGGTTGAGATGACTTATCCCCGTTTTCAACCTTAAAATCGGGTTAACCCTGTTTCTCTTAATCCAACTTATCCTTTTGTTAGAATGACTTATCCCCATTTTCAACTTTAAAATCGGGTTAACCCTGTTTCTCTTAACCCAATTTATCCTCGTCCGTTTTAGTCATACCAAATATAGAATGAGATTAGAGCGGAGATATCTCTACTCTAACTCGATACCAAACGGCTAAAGTGTATCTTCGACTACACAGAGATGTCAAATCCACATTGAGGAATGCCACCTGCACCAAATTAATTTATAAACGTTCTTTACTTTGGTATATAGGAGCATCTAAAGTTTCAAAGACGGAAGGCTAACAAATCCAATATTACCTTGTGGGACAAAACATATGGGAAAGAGCTTAATTTGCAAGAACTCTCACTTCTCCGAAGTTATTTACAAAACGGGTTCATTTATTTGCTTCTATTTCATTAGCACTCTTGCACCATAGAGGAGTACAATAACTTTGTTCGGATGTTATGGAACCCAAGGAGCAAAGGTTGTTAGATATTTAGGTGTCTTTGATTATAGATTTAGAGAAATGCTCAATGCCCTCCGTCCTATATGTCATTGGGTCACGCACTAAGTGTGTGGGTCTCTGTCATCTTTTCTCCTTTTTTTTTATATAGACTCACATTCTCGATACAAATTTTTTTTGTCACTCTTAATTGATTATCCGTCGCCCTTAGACACTAAGAGTGACAAATAATCAATAAAGAGTTAACTTGTTATTTGTCACTCTTTGTTTTAACGGTGACATATAATAAATTAAGGGTGATATAGAAAAGATATAGAAGAGAACATTTAAATAGATTGTTACATGCATGTTAGTGCGTGGACAAATAGCGGACTTCTCGATAGATTTATGGCACCATTTGACTACAATCTTAATTAGATGGCCAGATGGCCGTCAATGATTTTCAAATGCTGGTGAAAAAGGTCGAGAGATTATAACTTTTACTAACAAGAAGATGAGGGGACTTCCTTAATTAAAGCACACTTTTCAAATTAACAATGCCAAGTTTGTTTATTACACTCATTCTAAGGGCAAAAACTATTTAAAGTGTGATGGTAGTAATCATGTTTCCTTGGGTTGTCAAACCATGAAATTATTTCTTTCATAGAAGAGATGTAAATTGAAGATTCGGCTGGGTAAAAGGATGGATGAGCACTTTTAATGACCATGACGAGGCACTTTAGATTGGGAAGGTCATGAAATTTGCTTTGTCTTGGTGGCAAAGGCATATAGTGGCATTTTATAAGAAGGCATAGAAACAAGGAAATAACATCTTAAATGTTGTTGACGTAGTACAAAACTGTGAGGCTAGCCAACTGGGGTGTTCCTCCTAGTTATAATGAGTTATTTTAAAAAGAGAACCGAAAGCTGCACGTTTGGCCGGGTATGAAAGTTAATTACCCATCCACCACGCTATTGCATGGTCCATGCACCGGCACGTGGGCCCCACCCAATAGGTTTCTTAAATACTGCTTAAATGTCCCTTAAATACTCGTGTGTTCTTTCTCGTAAAGTTATTTATCATTCTTAGTTTATTAGTTGATACTCTTAGAACTAAGGGTGATAAATAATAATTTAAGGGTGATATAATTTCAACGTGAAAAAGTTAGTTGTCTCCCTTAGTTTGTTATTTGTCAATCATAATATTAAGAGTGACAAATAATCAGTTAAGGGTGACAAATAACTTTTTGTATTGATAACATGAGTCTATATAAAAAGGGGGGTGGAAGATAGTGGAACCCACATATTACACACGTGGCCCAATGACATACAGAATAAGTAGTACATAGGTAGTAATCATTTCTCTTTTAAAAATGAAGTTAAATTTATGAGAAATTGAGATGTACATGATATTTTGAGAGGCCTTGAGAACAAAACGATTAGCATATGATTTGTTTATGACATAGATACATATTATTTCAATGTCGTACTAAATCATATGTTTTTATCTTTTAAAGAAGAAAATTAGTTTTCTGGTTTAGAATTTTCCAAGATTAATTACCACGCAATAGACTACTCCATCATCTTTATGATGGACCCGTGAACTACATCTCACATGTCCCTATCAGAACTGATTAAGACTCAAGGATGAGTACTTTCCTACTGGAAGAACTCTATGTCGGAAGAGCAAATTGGCCTCAGATTGAGATCTCAGAAAAAATCATCCGATATTTAAGTCAGTGTGGGCAAGAGCTAAATGCAGGGAAATATGGGAAAACTGGGGGCACAAGATCACTCTTCACAAGTTGAGGGGCGAGGATTTCTTACCTTCTATGGGGGGGATCCCTGGGATTAAATAGTGCAAACTCCCTTAGCCAATCTGCGGAGGTTATAGAGGGATCATTGGGTAGGGGAGTTACGTCCTTTGGCATGTATTCTTACCTTTAAAGGACTCCTACCCTTCTCATAGCCCTTCCATCTTCTCTGCTCTCATTCTCTCACGGGAGGTCCGCCATCGGTTATGATGGATAAGTGCCAGGCTGGGATTGGCTTTCCTCGAGTTAAGAGGTTGTCATGTTGTGAGCCCAAATGCCTTTAGACGTGGGCTATCCCTTCAGGGGGGCCGAGACAGCCATGTATTTCCCTGACCTCAGCACCCTTCCAAAGGAGTTCTCTCGGCAACTTTCTGATAACTCAGGCGGGTGGAGCGTCAGAGTTTCTCCCAAGCTAGGGGAGTCCTTTGCTTAGCCAACTGGGCCGGGGCTAGATGGCACTTCCCTGGCCCTCATCGCTTGGGCTTTCGGTGAGTAGGCCTTGTTTGTTAAGTTAGGCTATCACTTATTAGGCCAAGTGTGCCTTGTCAGGCTTTGGGCGTTAACTATGCTCTGATGGGCTTTGGGCCGTAACTATTATGGGCCGCAGATTGGGTCACAAATTTCTCCCTCTTCACTTGCCCTCTACTCCCGAGCCAAGGCTCGGTGAGTAAGGTTCAGTTCAGGTTTTTGGCAAGGGCGGGTGCTTCGATTTTTCTTCCCTCGACGCTGTCACGCTCTTACCCAGGGGGTCATGATCGTGGCCGCCTGAGGGCGTCGAGGCGGCAGGAGTAATGATCACACCTTTTCGGCCATTGTCGACATCCCGATCTCCAAGGAGCTTACGGTCGCCATCAAGGTCCTCTAGAATAACAAGCAGTCGACTGTCAAGCTCCTCGATGAGTCGAACCTTCTACGCTATGGCCGAGCTCCACTGGATCCCCGAGGTAAGGGTTGGGCTGGTGATTCTTTACTTTATCCCTCGAATTGACCTTTACTGAATTCTCAAAGGCACTTGTTCATAGACTACGCCTGTGACGAGAAGGGGAGTCAGTCGGAGTGCTCAGAAGAAGCTGTGCAGGGGTCGGGGAGGAGCAAAAAGTCACGCCTGAGGCGTGAGAAGTTCATCCTGAGGCCGGGGGAAGTGAAGACCCTTCGGCCATTTGCGATACTGAGTGCGACAAGGGAAAGGGCGTAGCGATCACCGAGGCCGAAGAGCGGAGGAGGTCCAAATGTAAAGGCCCTGAGCAAAAGCTTATGTTGGACTCCCTGAAGGTGTTGGTTTCTGAGGGGAGCCATTGAAAGAAAAGGAGGGTGCCCAAGGCAGTAGATGCATCCTCAATGTCCTCGGCTATTCCACAAATGCCTTTAGAGCTTCCTACCACAGAACAGGGTCTGAAAGCCCCCACAGCCTCAACTCTTACTGTTGACCAAGTGATTTGTTCTGCGGGGGAGCAGCCGCCAATTGTTGTGATTTCCCTCGGGTTTGGCCTGACGCTCCCTTCTCCCGAGGAAGGTGCCGATGCTGTTGCCCCTCCCTTGTAGATGCGGCTCCTACTGGCTCGATCACTTCGGGTGATCGACCCCCTGTGCCTTCCCCCTGAGGGGACCGCCCTGACCTTAGGGAGCACGGGCCCACCTTTAGGAGGTCCGCTTACGAGTATTGCAGGGTGTTGATGACCCCTATGAGCCAGGCCGAGCTCCAACGACTTTCGAACAAGGTGCTGGCTCAGATGGAATCTGTGGTCTTGGAGCGCTTTGAGCGGTCGAAGAAGATCGAGGCAGCGCTCATGAAGGAACATGCGGACTTGGATCGAAAATGCAGTCAACTCTCCTCCGAGGTCGGGGTTCTCTGCCACGAGGCAAGGTCCTTCCTGAGCCAAGCTAGGGCAGATCAAGAAAAGATTTGCTCCCTATCTGAGTAGCTCGAGAAGGTGAACTATCGAGCCAACCTAAAGGCCAAGCTCCTTGAGGAAGAGTGCTGAGCCAAAGAAGGAAGGTGGAAATGGTGAGATGCCGAGAGAGAGGAGCTCTAGGGGTGCCTCCGATCGAACAACCAGGAGCTAGCACAAAAGGAGGAGCTCCAGGGTCATCTTCTGTCAATCGAGCGAGAGCTGGCGGAAGCTGAGGCCATGGCGGTGGAGAAATTCCTTGGGTTGGAAGAGTATAGAGAGACCTTGAAACAAAGTGCTCTCACTTATTATGAGCCAGGTTTCCAGCAGGGTCTAAGGAAAGGTTTTGCCTAGGGCTTCAACCGAGTGGCTTGATTAGCTCAGTAACAGGTCATGGAAGAGTTGATGTTTGACCTCAGGCAGCGATTCAACCAGAGCGAAGAGATCACAACCCCTCCATCCACCCTGGAGTCTTCTGCTTCAGCAACGCCCTCAGACTTAGATGTGGGAGGCGAAGGTATAGTGGCTTTTGCTGAGGGAGGGCCACCGGGCTAGGTTACTTCAGGATACCCCTGGGCACTGGCAGTTTCCACACTAGTGGGGTCAGTGCCGATCCCTGAAGTTTCCTCAGGGACTGAGTCTCTGTTGCCCCCTAGCACTGTTCGTCCTCAAAGTGTCGAGGAGCAACCTTCTTTCACTGCCCGAGATGGCCAACCAAGTCTCAGGGCCTCATCCTTGATCACTTTGGACTAGAGTCCATCTTGTACTATGCTTCTCTCTCTTTTTTTTAGGGCCTAAGGCCTCAGCAACCTCTATTTTAGTCAAAAAATCTTTGTACTATACCTACGTGCATTATGTAACTATATCACCGTTCGATTCACTTACCGTAGGCAAGAGGCGACTGTTTATCCACGCAATTCCCCATTATGTCATGCGAGCGTAGATTTTGATGTAGAGTTCGCTTACTCCCAATGGCAGAGTCATAATGCCTTGCAAAGAAAAAATGGCTTCTCAAAAGGTCTGCACATATATCTTGAAGAAGGGAAAGGCATTAATGGCGAGTAATTCTGATGGGAGGGGCCCCGCCCTTCCCTCTGCCTCTAAAATGGCTGTAAAGGGTGCCGACTTATTCGCCACACTAACTACCTCCCCTCCTCTTTCTCTCTAGCATTTTCTTCTCCTCTTACCCCCATCTATTTCCAGCAAAGCCATGGAGTCCGCCGACATGGATGAAGGCGCTGAAGTTCGTCGGACCAGGCTGGCTAACCTGATGTAATGAAGCGGGAGTTAGAAGAATGGGTAGTGTAACGAAATGGGGGTTAGAAGGCGCTGGATCCTTCCCCTAAGTCGTTACACCGCCCCATCAGGAAGGGAGGGGCAAGTTCAGGTGTGTAGTGTCTCAACCAGCGGCCCTTGGTGAGATAGCCTCATGTCCACCTAGATGAGATTCCACTGCACATCCGCCCCCTCCCCCTTCTTTTCTCCCCTTTTTTTTGTTTCCTCTAGTAGGGCATATCCTTCATTCTTTTTCTCTCCTCAGACCATTTGGCTAAGGTTTGCTTCCTATAGTGGGATGGTAAGCATAGACACGACAAGGTTCACAGACTTAACACTCGAGCCAGTTTCCACATCAGTGGAGTTAGTGGCTCGGTGTAAGGTTGCAATCTTGCACGGGCTAAGCTGTCCATTACCTTGTATTAATTTTCAAGATGTGCAATGAATTACACATGTTTGCTAGTGTTCACAAGTATACCTTTTCTTCTTTCTTGCACGAAGAGCTACATGAGTGTACTTGCACTAAAAATAAAATTTTCTCAATGAATCAGTATTCCACGTACGCGGGATCGGTTCTCCATTCAAAGTTGCTAGCCTGTATGGTCCTTTGTCGAATATCTCGACCACTTGGTAGGGACCTTACCAGTTTGGTGCTAGCTTCCCCATCGTCTCGAGTGGTCGAGAGACTTCGGCCTTTTTTAAGACTAAGTCCGGCCATCGATCCCCAGAATGAAACTATCTATCTCGAACCTGGGCATTATGGAATCGAGCCATGTGCCTCTAATACTCTGTTACCCGAATCCTCACGATTTCATGTACCTCATCCATCAAGTCGAGGTTCTCCAGTAGCTTCTATTCATCAAGCTCTGGCTGGAAAATGAACGACTCGGAGGGATGGGCTTCTAATTTCGAGCGGAATGACCACTTTAGTACTATAGACCAACTGGAATGGAGTTTTGCCACTGGCCGCTCGTGGGGTCGTTCGATAGGACCATAGCATGCTAGGTAGCTCCTCGAGACAATTACCCTTCACCTTATTCAGTGTAGTCTTTAGCCCCTTAACAAGGGTTTTGTTGGCATTCGCGACTACGCTGTTGGCTTGGGCTGCCGAGATGAAGTGATTGTGAATGTGTAGGTTACTGCACTTACTTTTGAAATAAAAGCAATTAAACTACCGGCCGTTGTCGCTCACTATCACCCGAGAGATGCCAAAGCGGCATATGATCGACCGCCACACAAAACTCCATATTACATTCTCAGTTATCTTTGCAGTTGCTTCTGTCTTGACCCACTACGTGAAGTAGTCGATCATGACAATGATGACCTTCTTATGCGCTTGAGCCATAGGGAAGGGGTCTAGGATATCTATGCCCCACTGAGCGAAAGGGTATGGCTCGGAAAGGGACACGAGGGTGGTGGCTGGCTGGTGTATCAAGTGGTCATACATTTGACAACGGTCACATTTTGAACGTAGTCCGAGCAATCCCTCTACGTACAACGTTGGCCACCAATATACCTGCCACAACAAAATCCTCACAACCGACCTCCCTCCTTGATGCATGCCACAAATCCCCTCATGAACTTCCTCGATAACTTGCTGAGCTTCATGAAGGTCAAGGCACTTCAAGAGTGGTCCTGCATAGGACCTCCTATAAACCTGACCATCGAGCAAGACGAACCTCTAGGCCTGATAGTTGAGCCATCTCGCCTCCCGAGGGTCGAAAGGTTCTCGACCATCTCTCAACCAAAGAACATAGGGTGGCCTCTAGTCATCGGGTATCCCTTGGACGGCACCGATAAGCTCGGAGTCAGTGCTAGGGTGTTCTAGTTCTTCCAAGAGGACTGACTGAGACCCAGCTAGGCTAGAGGAGGAGGAGGCTAGGCGAGAGAGCACATCTGCTCGGGAGTTCGCCTCTCGAGAAATCCTGATGACTTGGAAGCTCTCAAATTGCCAAGCCATCTCTGTAGCCAACTGGAGGTACTTAACCATCTATGGCTCCTAGGCTTCATAGTCTTTGTTGAACTGAGTAGCGCCCAGCTACGAGTCAATGAAGAATTTGACCCTTTCTGCTCCCAGCCACTTGGCCATACGAGCCCTTGAAATCAAGGCCTCAGACTCGAAAGCATTGTTGGATGCCACAAACTTGAATTTGAGGGCATACTATAGCTCTATTATCTCAGGGGAGCTTAGGATAACTCTCGCTCCACTGCCAACTGAGCACGAGGACCTGTCAACGTAGAGTTCCCAAGCTGGGTTAGCAGTAGATGACAGAGGCTCCTCGGGTTGGGAGGTACTCTCTGCGATGAAAATCGGCGAGAGCCTGGCCCTTGATGGTGGTGCGGGGGCAGTAGGAGATATCGAACGCCCCCAACATGATCGCCTACTTTACAAGGCGACCTGAAGCCTCGAGCTGGGTTAAGATCTTCTTCAGGGGTTCGTCCATAAAAACTACAATATTGTGCCCTTAGAAATAGGGGTGAAACCGTTTGACTGAGGTCCCCAACGCTAGCACAAGTTTCTCGGTTGTAGGGTACCTCTTTTCAGCGTCCAAGAGCACCTTGCTGATGTAGTAAACTAGCCTTTCAATGCTCTGGTCCTCTCGAACTAACACCGAGCTAATGGCGAAAGGTGTCACCAAGAGGTAGAGATACAGGGTTTCTCCTAGGACAGGCTTCGAGAGTATAGGTGGTGTCATCAAGAACTATTTTAGCTCGATGAAGGCTTGCTCGCACTCGCTGTCCTAGGAGAAGGTTGGGGCAGCCGCCTTGGATCCTCTCAAAAGATTGAAGAACGGTAGGCAGCACTCCGTGGAGCGAGACATGAAGCGATTGAGTGTAGCGACCCGCTCGGTTAGCTGTTGGATGTCTTTGATGTTTTGTGGTTGCCGCATATCCAAGATGGCTTGGATTTTCTTGGGGTTTCCTTCGACCCCTTGATGAGTGACTAAGAAGCCTAGGAACTTTCCCAACATAACCCCGAAAGCATATTTGGCGGGGTTGAGCTTCATGTTGTACTTCTGGAGTACTACTTTAAATGTTTCTGCCAGGTCAACAAAATGGTCTCTGGTCTTTGGGGACTTGACCAGCATGTCGTCGATGTAGACCTCCACGTTTCTACTGATCTGATCTTCAAATATTTGATTCTGTAGCTTTTGGTACGTTGATCCGGTGTTCTTGAGCCCAGAAGGCATTGGGGTGTAGCAATATATGTTGAAGTCTAACTTGAAAGCTGTCCTCTCAGCATCCACTAGATGCATCCAGATTTGGTGATATCCAGAATTGGCATCGAGGAAGTTGAGTAGCACGTTGCCTGATGTTGAGTCGACTAATTGGTCGATGCTCGGGAGCGGGTAGCAATCCCTTCGGAGTAGCCTTATTCAGGTCGATGAAGTTGATGGACATCCATCATTTGTCAGACGCCTTGGGCACCAAGATGAAATTGGCCAGCCAGCTCAGATAAAGGACCGGGTGAAACAACCACTACAAGGAAAGACTGTTATAGCGATGGAAATTTCTGATGGAAAATAGTATGCTGGAAATTTCGTTTGTATTTTCGATGGATAGCTATTTTTTGGAAATTCCATCAGAATTTTTGACAGATTAATATTCTGTCAGAATATCCATCGAAACTTTCGACGCCATTTTCGACGAACCGATATCCATCAGAAATTTTGGCGACTAAAATATTATTTATGTTTGAGTTTCTGACGAAATTAAGTGCGGTCGGAATTTTCGTTTGAAACTTCCGACGAAATTTCTTCCCATCGGAAATCTGTCGGCTCACGCTCGACTCTTGCTCTCTCTCGCGGTGGTCTTCCTCTCCCTCTCTCGACAGACGCTGGCACTCGGTTGCGTCTCCCCCCTACTCTCTCTCTCGGGCGAGAGGCGGCAGTGGCTCTCTCTTGTAGGCATCATCTCCTCACCCTCTCTCACTGGAGCCCTCTCCCTCTCTCACATTCTCCCTCTCCCATTCTCACTGTCTCCCTCTCCCACTTCCTCTCCCTCTCTCGGCGTCTCCTCTCTCCCTGTCCCTCTCTCACCATCTCCCTCTCCCTCTCCTGCTCCCTCTCTCGGCGTCTCCTCTCTCCCTCTGTCTCCCTCTCTCGGTGTCTCCTCTCTCCCTCTGTCTCTCTCTTGATCCCTCTCCCTCTCTCTTCAACACACGCACACACTCATAAAGGAGGAGGGATGGCCGATCCCCTCTCTCTCAACGCTCAAAATAGCATTTTCTAAATGCATTTAGTTTAAAATTAAAGAAGTTAGATTTGTGGGGTCTAAAATCTAAAATACCAGTTTGATCGACGTGTCGATTATTCTGACATGACTTGGGTGGTGAGAGTGACTTGGGAGAGTTGCCAAAATCTGATTTGGATACCCAGTTTGAACTTGACGTTAAAAAATACCCAATTCAGAACTAACTTACTTTAAAACAAATCAGATAACTAAGGTTTGGGGGTCCAAAATTTGAAATACCGATCTGATTGATGTGTCGATCATTCCAACACGACCATGGTGAGAGTGACTTGGGAGAGCTGACGAAATCTAAATCAGATATCCGGTTTGGGATCGATGCTCAAAATAATATTTTTAAATATATTTAGTTTAAAATTATAAAGTTAGGTTCGAGAGTCCAAAATATAAAATATCAGTCTGATCGACATGTCGATCATTCCAACACGGCCTGGGTGGTAAGAGTGACTTGTGAGAGCAGACTGAATCTGATTTGGATACCCGATTTGGGCTCAGCGTTAAAATTGTCTAATTCAGAACTAACTTAGTTTTCAGAATTAACTTAGTTTAAAACAAGTCAGACAATTGGGGTTCGTGGGTCCAAAATCTAAAATATCAGTTTAATCGGCACGCCGATCGTTCCAACATGACCTGGGTGGTAAGGGCGACTTGTGAGAGCTGACGGAATCCGATTTGGATACCTGATTTGGGCTCGTCCTTAAAATTACCTAATTCAGAAGTAACTTAGTTTCAGAATGAACTAAGGTCGGGGGGTCCAAATCTAAAATATTAGCCTGATTGATGCGTTGATCGTTCCACGTGACTGCGTGGTGAAAGTGACTTGGGAGAGCTGACAGAATCCAAATCGGATATCCAATTTGAGCTCGATGCGCTCAAAATAGCATTATCTAAAAGTATTTTAGTTTAAAATTAAAGAAGTTGGGTTCATGGTCCAAAATCTAAAATACAAGTCTGATCGACGTGTCGATTTTTCTAACACGACTTAGCATGTTAGAGTGACTTGGGAGAGTTATCAGAATCTAAATTGGATATCTGGTTTGAGTTTGGCGTTAAAAATTACTTAATTCGAAACCAAACTTAGTTTAAAACAATACGATAATTGAGGTTCGAGGGTACAAAACTTGAAATACATGTCTGCTCAGCGTGTCGATCATTCCAACATGACTTGGGATGTGAGAGTGACTTGGGAGAGTAGACGAAATCCAAATCGAATATCTAGTTTAAGCTTGATGTTGAAAAATAACATTCTCTAAATACATTTAGTTTAAAATTAAATAAGTTGGATTCAGGGTCCAAAATCTAAAAACGATCTGATCGGCTGTTGCTGATCATTCCAACATGACCTGAGTGATAAGATGACTTGTGAGAGCAGACGGAAACTGATTTGAATATCTAGTTTGGGCTTGGCGTTAAAATTACTCAATTCAAAACTAAGTTTTCAGAAGTAAGTTAATTTAAAACAAGTCAGATAACTGGGGTTCGTGGGTTCAAAATCTAATAAATCTGGTCTGATCAGCGTGTTGATCGTTCCAACACGACCTGTGTGATAAGAGTGACTTGTGAGAGCTGATGGAATCTGATTTGGATACCCGATTTGGACTCGACGTTAAAATTACTTAATTTAGAATTAACTTAGTTTTCAGAACGAACTAAGTTTAAAACAAGTTAGATAACTGGGGTTCGGGGGTCCAAAATCTAAAATACCAACCTGATCGGTGTGCCTTATCGTTCCAACATGACTTAGGTGGTGTGAGTGACTTGGGATAGGTGACGGAATCCAAATCAAATATCTGGTTTGGGCTCGACGCTCAAAATAGTATTCTCTAAATGCATTTAGTTTAAAATTAAAGAAGTTGAGTTCGGGGGTCCAAATCTAAAATACCAGTCTGATCGGCGTGTCGATTATTCTGACACGACCTAAGTGCTTAGAGTGCCTTGGAGAGTTGATGAAATCTGATTTGGATACCCAGTTTGAACTCGGCGTTACAAATTACCCAATTCAGATCCAACTTAGTTTAAAACAAATCAAATAACTGAGGTTCGGGGGTACAAAACTTGAAATAACGGTCTGATCAGCGTGCTGATCATTCCAATGTGACCTGGTGTGGACGCACTTTCCGTTAAACTGTTGTTCCGGTTCGTCTTTTGGTTTTATTAAGTGCGTGGGCGTGCCAGTCACCGGAGTGACAATTTATTCGGGCTCCGGAGAGCCCATGGTGCGCTCGATCTGACTTTGTCAGACGATTGTGTGGTTCGTGTCGGGACCGAATCCCGTCGCGCCATGAAGGTCACGACGTCATTTACATCCCTCATACGAGGGAATACCCTTGATTAATTGCCGAAATTAGAGGCCCCGCGGCCGAAAGGAGTAACACTAATTATACGAGAGAGATAGGGATGGGTCACACTGAAAGTTGTATTAAGGTCATAAACTGTCGGCCGTGTCGGCCACTCGTAGACCTTTTGTATTCGGACACAAGTCCGTGGCAGTGCCACAATGAGAAAATCGAGGTAGATCCCTTCAAATGTCTGCCGAGCATGCGGCAATTTTAAATGAAGGTTCGGAAGGTATCCGGAACGAGAAAACAAATCCGGTCCGATTAGGATGTCGGCCCGAGGTTAGATCAAAGCCCGGCCATATCGGGGGAATTCCCGAGACTCGGGCTCGACCTAAAGGGGCAGCGTTGTTGTTCCTTTTGCCCCGGGTCCCGGGGAGAGAGCGGGCTGCGGCGTGAGTCTTGATGTCTTTTGTTTGGGTTTTCTTAGTTATATCTTCTGAGATTTCTGATTTGATGCTTATTGTTCATCCATACCTTTGTCCGGGGTGATTTCTCTTCTTTCATTCGTGATTATTCTTATCATTATCATTTGTTTGTTATTTATTATTTTTTTTATTACCCCTCCCACCTCTTTTATTGTGATTAATATTACGCATTCGGAGTTCTTTAGTTAACGTCATTTTTATTGATTTATTTGCTATTGTTGATGCCCTTATCGTGATGTATATATGCATGCATGTAGTGTGCCGGCGAAGGAGAGACGGGAGTGTACCGCCGGGTATTGGGTGTACCGCTGGGTGGCGAAGGGGTGTACCGGTGAGGGCTGCAAAGGGCGTACCGCTGGAAGCCAAAGGGGCGTACCGCTGGAGAGTGTGTCGGTGAAGGAGGGGGAGTGATATAAAGTCTATACGTTCCCCAGGCTCGAAGTCTATACGTTGCCAAGCCCAAAGTCCGTACACTGGAGCAGAGTGGAGCAAAGTCTATGCGTTGCAATTTGGAGTCTGTACGTCGACTGGCCCGGAGTCTGTACACTGGCCAAGTCTATACATCGGAGTGTGAAGTCTTACACTGCCCAAATCTATACACTGGATAAGTCTATACATTGGGGGTGTGAAGTCTATACACTGCCTAAGTCTATACACTGGCCATCATGAAGTCTGTACGTTGGGATACGAAGTCTATACGCTGGATGCTCAAAGTCTATACATTGCCCAGCATAAAGTCTGTACGTCGGTGTGTGAAGTCTATACACTACCCAAAGTCTATACACTGGTTATCATGAAGTCTGTACGTTGGCTGGCTCAAGTCTATACGCTGGATAAGTCTATACATTGGAGTGTGAAGTCTATACACTGCCCAAGTCTATACACTGGCCACCATGAAGTCTGTACGTTGGGATACGAAGTCTATACGCTGGATGCTCAAAGTCTATACATTGCCCAGCATAAAGTCTGTACGTCGGTGTGTGAAGTCTATACACTACCCAAAGTCTATACACTGGTTATCATGAAGTCTGTACGTTGGCTGGCTCAAGTCTATACGCTGGATAAGTCTATACATTGGAGTGTGAAGTCTATACACTGCCCAAGTCTATACACTGGCCACCATGAAGTCTGTACGTTGGCCAAGTCTATACAGTGGCTGACGGTGTACCGGCGAAGGGAAGGAGTGTACCGCTGAAAGGGCCAGGAGGAGTGTGCCGATGGGGGGCTCAGGGGGAGTGTGCCGCTGAAGGGTTGAAAGGGGGAGTGTACCGCTGAAGGGTTGAAAGGGGTGTACCGCTGAAGGCCAAGGGAGCGTGCCGCTGAAGGCCAATGAGGGCGTGCCACTGAGGGCCAAAGGGGCGTACCTCTGAAGGTCAATGGGGCGTGAGGGTGGAGGCTCGATCAGTTTTTTGATTATTTGTTTTAAGGCTTTTCTTTTCTTCTTATCTTGACTTTCGTGTGGTTTTATATAAAACTCCTCCCGTGTTTTGTTCTCTTTGTTCGGTTTGATCTCTTTTCTTGTGGGTCGGAGGCTCGGGCTGCCGGGTGGTTAGTTAGCTCGGTTCAGTTCTCGTCGTGATGCTGGCAGTGGTTTGATGAGTTGGAAGGTTTCGTCAGTTATCTTGCTTGTTTGTTGCCTCCTTTTGCCTCTTTTAATTGTTTATTAGTTTCTCACAAAAAATTCGGCAGCATTTCCCCTTGACCCGGGGCGTAAGGGAGATACAGGGAACGCGCCCACATGATGTGGCGGAACCCGACAACTGGAGGTGGGCCCCGGGGGGGCAACACCTTTATAGAGACTCGA